>ML291188.1:0-41226 GCA_005239495.1 Nicotiana undulata | reverse complement strand
TTCCAAATCACATGAAATCCTGAATTCCAATTCAGGTACCGAAATACTCCCGGGTCATCAGAACCCGAGGCGAACACACTCTCAAGTCCGAATTCATCATCCGGAGCTGCTGGAGCTGTCAGAACTCGATTCCGAGGTCGTTTGCTCAAAATGCTGCTCAGAACCAAAATCAGCCAAATAGGCTAGCCTTTAGGAACCAAGTGTTCCTAAACTGGCCTAAACACTTCCGAATCTCGAACTACCGGCCCACACAAGTCATAAGGCACGAGTAGTCGCTATGGGAAGAGTCATTCACGGGAACAGAGTCCCAACACACGAAACGACCGGCTGGGTCGTTACATAAACCCAGAATTTGGTGTAACAACTTCACAGACTGTCTATGAATACTACATATAAAGGTCTGAACAAAATAAATACATATGTCTCAGAATAAAGAAGAACATAATGGAATAAAGTAGGAGGGGACACCAAAGCATGCGGACGCCTACAGGACTACCTCGGAATCTCCAAATGGACTGAAGGTAGCCTCCTCACTCTAGGGTCCTGTACTGGGATCTGCACAAAACAATGTGCAGAGTGTAGCATCAGTACAAAAGACCCCATGTACTGAGTAAGTGTCGAGCCTTTATGACTAGGGATTTTACCTTGTTTTATACTCTAACTGCTTAAGTTTTGGATACATTTGTACATAAAATAGCCCAAAAAGCTGACAGGTTGTGCTTGTTGCAGGATTGAGCCAAAAAAGATGACAAACCATCAAAGATCTGCTCAAAAAGGAGTGAATCATGCCCAAGTACCAAGAACAACAAAAGGGCAAGCTCAAGTGACCACCGCGGCCACGGTCCATTCTTCGCGGTCCGCGGTGGTGAGGTTCAGAGAAGTACTTTCAAAGGCAAAGTCCACCATGACCGCGGTCCATTCTTCGCGGTCCGCGGTGGTGAGATTCAGAGAGACTTATTTAGGAGGATAAAGGCACCGCGGACCGCAGTCCATTTTACGCGGTCCGCGGTCAAGAGGTTCAGACACCCCAGCTTCAGAATCCCAGAAGACCTTCGCGGTCCGCGGTGACACCGCAGGGGCATTTTTGTCCAGAATTTTTGGCTGGGTATAAATACCTTATTTTGTATTTTTTTTAGGGTACGCTGAGTATCAGATATTGTGGGCAGCTCGTGAATAGTCTCTTTTCATCTTTTTGAGCAATTTTAGCTCGAATTCAACATTGAATCTTTCTATTTTATTTTATAATTTAATCATATGGGTTTTGCTTCATCTATTTCTGTGATTTCTTTATTGATTATGAATAGCTAAACCCATTAGCTAGGGTTGTGGATCAACCCTAGTGTGAGTAATTAATGGGTTCTCTAAATTAGGGCTTAGATGTTTATGGGTGATGTATATTTGGGTTGATTTGTGGTTTTTTTGTCAAAATTGGTGGTTGCAAACACCAATTGGTGTTCAATTGACTTGGGTCCTTCTTGATAAAGAGGACTTGAGTCTAGGAAATCAACCTAACAAAGAATTGGGATGAAACCATGAGAATTTATAGTCCCAATTAATGGGTTAAACCTCGAGAGAGTAAAACCCTACTTGAATCCATATTGCTTGTGCACATTTGACACCCAATTGGCCTTGAGAAATGCAAAGGCAATTAGGCATAGCCACTCAAACTACCGAGAGTTATAGAGTGGGTAACTTTGGAGCATTTGGCTATATCATAAATTCCCTGAATAACATCTTTGCCTTAGGTATTAGAATACGTTAATTACTCGCCTAGGTAGAAGTCATAACCCTAGTGCCTTTATCCAATTAGAAATTAACCCAAAAGGATAATAGTAGCTCAATTGCAATTATCATTAGTATAAATCATAGTTTTAGTACAAAACCAACAATCATGAAAAGTGTAATCAAGAACACGAACCATTGCTAGATCACTTAGAAACTCACTCCAAATCATAACTCCCTGAGGATTCGATCCCGACCTTTCGGGTAAAAGCTGCACCGACCCTCATCTAGTAGTGTTAAGTGTTTTTCTTTCCTCTTTCTATTAACGTCTGTGTTGAATCATTTCAGTTCTGATGGTGGATCCTTTGGGAAACATTGTGGAGGAGGTATATGAAAATACGATATGGCAGAATAGAAATGGGCTGAGTGCCCGGAGCCAAATCAATGCAAAAGTTAATATCCTTGTCGGGTGGCATACCTGGAAGGTCTGCAGGAAACACCTCTGGAAACTCACGGACAACGGGCACCGAATCCATAGAAGGAACCTCATCATTGGAATCACGAACATAAGCTAAGTAGGCTAGACACCCTTTCTCGACCATGCGCTGAGCCTTCATATAGGAGATAATCTTGCTGGAAGAATGACCAGGAGTCCCTCTCCACTCCATTCGAGGCAACCCCGACAATGCTAATGTCACGATCTTTCCGTGTCAGTTCAATATGGAATGATACGGCGACAACCAATCCATCCCCAAAATGACATCAAAATCTACCATATCAAGGAGTAGAAGATCTACACTGGTCTTCATACCCCCATTAACCACTACACACGAATGGTAGACACGATCTACCACAATAAATCACCCACTGGTGTAGACACATATACATGAGTACTCAGAGAATCACGAGGCATAACCAAATAAGGAGCAAAATAAGATGATACATAGGAATATATGGACCCTGGATCAAATAGAACCGAAGCATCCCTGCTGCAGACTGAAACCATACCTGTGATAACTGCATCAAAGGCCTCAACCTCAGGTCTGGCTGGAATAGCATAACATCGGGGTTGGGCCCCACCAATCTGAACTACATCCCTGGGGGACGGCCTCCTCCTGGATGGCCTCTACCTCTAATAGCCTGGCCTCCACCTCTAACTACCTGACCTCCACCTCTAATACCTCGACCCCCACCTCTAGCTGGCTGAGTGGGTAGTGGAACACCTGGTGCTGGAACCATGGCACGAGAACCCTGGTGCTGAGAACTGCTCGAGGCTCGAGGGAAAAATCTAGCAATGTGCCCCGGGCCACCACAAGTATAACAAGATCTCGGCTTCGGAGACTGCTGGCCCTGAAGCTGACCCTGACGACCGAAGTAACCACCCTGAAAACTCTGGAGCGGCGATACACTGATAAGAGATAGTGGTTCACTGTAGGGAAACTGATCAGAATACTGCATATGAGAACCACGACCACCTGGAGCACTGCGAGAAACCTGAAGTGCTGACTGAAACGGCCTAGGATGATGGCTCCTACCGAAAGAATCCTTGCCTCCAGATGAGGCACCACTGAATCTTCCAAAATTACGGGGCCTCTTATCAAACCCCTAATCACTCCCCTGTAGTAGAATCATCTCAACTCGTTTGGCCACATTGGCCTCATCCTGGAAGGAAATATCACTCCCTGTCTCTCTAGCCATCTGCGAGCTGATCGGCTAGGCTAGTCCCTCAATAAACCTCCTCACTCTGTCTCGGTCAGTGGGAAGTATCATAATAGCATGATAGGACAAGGTAATGAATCTGGTCTCATACTGAGTGACGGTCATAGAACCCTGCTGGAGGCGCTCAAACTGCCTCCGATAATCCTCTCTCTGAGTGATAGGAGCACACTTCTCCAGGAAAAACTCAGAGAACAGGGCCCAAGTCAAAGGCGGTGATCTAGCTGGTCTGGCCAAACAATAATCTCTCCACCAAGTCTTGGCGGAACTTGACAGACGAAAAGTAGCAAAGTCGACCCCATTGGTCTCCACTATCCCCATGTTCCGTAGAACCTCGTGACAGCTATCCAAATAGTCTTGGGGATCCTCTGAAGATGCACTGCTATAAGTAGTAGTGAAGAGATTTGTGAATCTGTCCAACCTTCACAAAGCATTAGCAGAAATGGCTGCTTCATCTCCGGTCTGAGCCGCAGCACTTGGCTGAACTACCCTAGCTGTCTAAGTTGTTGGAGTCTGAAACTGAGGAGCCATCTGCTCCGGAGTGCGAGTAGCGGGAGTCTGGGCTCCTCCCCCATCCTGAGAGACGACTGGTTGATAATAGGCTAGATTCATGTAGTTTAGCGCATATTTATACTCCAAATTAATGATGCTTCACTGTCTTAGGAAGGTTAAATAATATTAAAATGGTTCTAATCGTGGATTTCATGTTTCGCAGGAGAAAAATGTGCTTATGGGGACCTAGGATGGTGTTTGGATCCAAATTGAAGGAGAAAGACCCCTCGGAGCTTTTAGCATGGTAAAGAAGGAAGAAAAATCGCTAAGGCAGAGTACTAGTCCACTAGCGCGACCATAGCGCGTCCACTAGCGCGGCCGCGCTAGTCCAGGTGCTTGAGGCAGAACACTTGCCCATTAGCGCGCCTAGTAGCGCGACCGTGCTAGTTCAGTGATCAAGAGGCAGAACACTTGCCCATTAGTGCGGCCAGTAGCGCGACTGTGCTAGTCCAGTTCACTGACGTTATTTTCAGGGGTAAAATTGGAAGCTTGGGACAATTCCACCTAACCTATATAAGGTTCAACTCGCCCAAAAGAAAGAATTATCTAGGTTTAGAGTCTTGTTCAAGGAAAATAAAGGCAAGAGGCAAGGAGGACAATTGGGCATCAAGTCTCATATCTTCTCCTTGTGTTTTTCTCATTATTGATGAATTCTTCTATTGTTATTTTCAGTATAATTATGAGTAGCTAACTTATTTAGCCTAAGGTTTTGGTGAACCCTGTTGAGGATGAACATCTTGTTATATTAATATAGTTTTCTTGGTTTTAATCTCTATTTGTTCAACTAAATTCATGTTGTAGTTTATTGAAGGGCCCTCAATTAGTTGTGCCTATTTAGTGTGTATCTACTCGGGAGAGAGTGCATATTTAGGTAGATGTGGAACTACACAACTCCCAAAGTATATGAGGGATCCATAACCGAGGGTTTAAAGGTTGGATTAGGGATAACGATACCTTGGGTGCAATCTAAAGTGAGCTAAAATAACAGCTAGCTAGCGTAACTCGGGAGAGTGCGTGTAGTAAATTGTCGTAATTACTCGGGAGAGATTTACGGTAACAATAGTGCTCATGATTGGTAGAGACCGTTAGGCCAAACTATATGAAATATACAAGAAGTGATTCCATTAACAGGGAAAACCACAACCTTAGATCCTTCTCGCATTTGTTTACAACCTAGCAATAGTTATCTTCTAGTTTAATAAATTACATTCAGTTTTAGTTAGTAAAAACACCAAGAACTGTTATTCATAATCTTAGGGAAGTTGATTACGAAGAATCGAGTGAGTCTAACAACGATAATTGATAGGTTAATTCCCTGTGAGATTCGACTCTGGGCGAAATATTCAGATTATATTTGCAACGTCCATGTAGTCATTTTTTAAGGCAGAGTTGGCCGTGATCAAATTTTTGCGCCGTCGCCGGGGAATTAGCGGTGTTATAAATTAGAGTTGGAAGAAATACAAAATTCTTAAGTGTAGTCAATTTTCTTCACTTTCAATCTATACATTGGAATTTTAACGTTTGCTAACTTGGTTGTACAGGTGCATGCCTAGAAACGCATCGAGAACTGGTGAAGTATTTGAAGCCTTATCATACCTCGAGAAAGTTTTCAAGGCATTGAACCGGGCCAACCGGAAAAGCAAACAACAACCATCAATTGAACAACTTGAGCCTAACATGGCAGATCTAAACAACAGGAACAACAATGGGGATGACGTGGTAGACCCAGTTGCGCATGGTGTGGCACCTCTTGTGCTAGAGGCGCATTTATATGACTGGGCACAACCCACGATGAAGAATTTGGCCACGGTGATAGTAGTCCCTCATATACAAGCTGAATCTTTTCAGATCACCAACAATATGTTGCACTTGTTGCAGAATAAGGAACTATTTTCGGGGTCATACATTGAGGATCCCCAACAGCATTTGAAAAATTTCCTGTCGATTTTGCAAAACTCAGAGGCAGCCAAACGTCACTCAGGAAGCAATAAAACTGTTGTTGTTTCCATTCTCAGTGAAAAGAGTAGCCCAGACTTGGCTAAACTCGCTCCCCATCAATTACATTGCCACATGGGAGGAGTTAGTTAAGCAGTTCGTGAACAAGTTCCATCCACCCAACAAGACAACTCAACAAATTGATGAAATCTTGAGCTTTAGATAGAAGCCAACGGAAACATTGCAAGAAATATGGGAGCAATTTAAAGGTATGTTGGTTATCTATCCGCACCACGGTATTCCAGAGCAGATATTGGGGCAGCGTTTCTATATGGGTCTGGAAGATAGTGTGAAGGAAAATGTTGATGCTTCAGCTGGTGGAGCATTCTTAAGCAAAACATGGAGAGAAAGTCAGATCCTGCTTGATAAAATGGCACAGAATTCGGGATGGACCGCCGAGAATGCACCCATCACTCCAGTAGTGCACTCAGTGGCCTTAGATCCGTCCAACAATCTTGCTGAAAATATGGCCACCTTAATGACACTAATGAGCATACTCACGAAAAAGGTGGAGGAGTCAGGGCAGAAGTAACAAGTACATAACGTGGACACTACCAATGGGGGCTTATGCACATCTTGCATTAGGAAACCACTTGGTAATCAGTGGAATGCTGTAAATGATCATCATCACTACCCTGAAAACATGAACTATGTGTCGATTTATGGGGGCCAGCGACATGGTGGACAGAATTGAGCCCAACAAAACCAGCCATACAGGCTAGTTGAGTAGCAACACAATAGTGGAAACATGGGAGCCATGCCACCTCATGGTAATGTGGCGCCTTACCAAAAGCCACAAGGGTACAATAATCAAAATCAGAATCAACAACAAGCTTATCACCCCCCCCCCTCAGAAATAACATGGTGGTAGACAGGAAGATGGGTTTTCCAGACTTGAAGCAATGATGCAACAAGTTATAGGGTCAAATGCAAAAATAAGTGAGAGAGTAGATGCATATGAATCAGCTATTAAAAATATTGAAGTGCAAATGAGCCAGATCTTGATGTCTTTGAATAATCGTCCTCATGGGACATTGCCTGCAGACACTCAGGTAAATCCTAAGGATCAGGGTCCAAAGCAGCTGATGACAGTGAGTCTACGAAATGGCAGGGACTTAGACTTGGAGAAGGAAAGAGCTAGAGAAAGCAGACAAACTGAGACACTGGTATCAATGGCCATTGAAATTGATGATTCAACAAAACTGACTGAGGTGACAGTGCATCCTACACAGGGAGAACTCAACACACAGACCGAGGCTGAGAAAGAAGTTGGGACAATCTAGGAACCGGTAATAGAGGTGGTTCCTGACAAAGAAAATTTCCAAATAACTAGGAAAAAGAGACCTCCAGCACCATTGCCACAGAGGCTGGCCAAATATCATAAGGATGAGTAGCATAAAAAGTTCTTGGACATGTTGAAACAAATACAGGTAAACATTCCTTTGATTGATGCTCTGAAAGAGATGCTTGGGTATGCCAAAATGATGAAAGACTTCATGTACCGAAAATCGACTTCCAAGACTTGGCCATAGTGACTCTTACTCAGACATGCAGTGTTGTTGTGACCCGACCAATTGCGGAAAAGCTATCTGGTCCAGGGAGTTTCACCATTCCCTGCACCATTGGAAATTTTGCCTTTGCAAAGGCACTTTGTGATTTAGGGGACAACATTAATATTATGCCCCTGGCCATCTACAAGAGGTTGGGGATTGGTAGATCTAGACCAACCTCTATGTTGTTTCAGCTGGCAGACATGATGGTAAAAAGACCGTCAGGCATTCTTGATGACATATTGGTGCAGGTAGGGAAGTTTGTGTTCCCTGCAGATTTTGTGAAACTGGACTACAGAGTGATGAAGAGATTCCCATAATTTTGGGAAGACCATTCTTGTCCACAGGGAGAGCCCTCATTGATTGTGAAACTAGGGAGCTCAAAATGAGGTTGAACGACGAGAAAATCACATTCAATGTGCAGAAATCCATGAGGCGACCAAGTGAATTCACCAATTGATCTCTTATTGATGTTGTGGATGTGATAGTGGAGAAAGATGATGAGTCCTTAACTATTGAGGACCCCCTTGCTGCATGTTTGATGAATTTGGATGAGGTAAATGGGGAGGAACTGGCAGAATGGGTGTTATCTCTTGAAGGAAAATGTGTTTGGCAGAGCACACTCGAATTTGAGCCCTTACACTTATAAAAGAGAGAGACTCCGCCAGCCAAGCCATCTGTTGAAGAACCACCCAAGCTAGAGTTGAAGCCACTGCCAGCCCATCTCAGGTACGCGTTTCTAGGACCTAACTCTACTTTACCTGTTATTATCTCATCCAGTTTGTTAGATGTGCAGGCAAAACAGCTATTACAAGTACTCACAAAGTGTAAGACTGCCATTGGGTGGACCATGGTAGACATAAAGGGGATCATCCCGGCATACTGTATGCACCAAATTCTGCTGGAAGATGGGCACAAACCTTCCAGGGAACACCAAAGGCGGATGAACCCAAACATGAAGGAAGTGGTGAAGAAGGAAATCATAAAGTGGTTAGATGTGGGAATCATTTTCCCCATCTCTGACAGAAAATGGGTTAGCCCGGTGCAATGTGTCCCTAAGAATGGTGGCATGACGGTTGTAAAATATGACAACAATGAGCTGATATCCACAAAAACCGTCACTGACTTGAGAATATGCATGGACTACAGAAAGTTGAATCTAGCCACCCGGAAAGATCACTTCCCACTTCCCTTCATCGATCAAATGCTCGACATACTAGCAGGGAGGTCTCACTTTCGTTTCCTGGATGGGTACTCGGGGTACAACCAAATTTCCATTGCCCCGGAAGACAAGGAAAAAACCTCCTTCACATCCCTACAACATTTTTGCCTTCAGAAGGATGCCCTTTGGCTTATGCAATGCACCCGCCATATTTCAAAGGTGCATGATGGCCATAATCACTGACATGGTCGAGGATATAATGGAGGTGTTCATGGATGATTTCTCAGTTGTGGGAAATTCATTCGATGAGTGCCTAGCAAATCTGACCCGAGTGCTGAATAGGTGTATTGAGACGAACCTTGTACTTAATTGGGAGAAGTACCATTTCATGGTACAAGAGGGGATAGTCTTGGGACACTTGGTGTCAAGAAAAGGAGTTGAGGTGGATCGCGCTAAAGTTGATGTTATAGCAAAGCTCCCACCTCCCACATTGGTTAAAGCAATAAGGAGTTTCCTTAGGAATGCCGGGTTCTACCGGCGATTCATCAGAGACTTCTCCAAAATAGCCAACCCCCTGTGTAAGTTGCTCAAAAAAGATGACCCTTTTGTGTTTTCTAATGATTGCAGGGTAGCTTTTGAGGAGTTGAAAAAGAGGCTAGTCACGACCCCGATCATTGTTGCCCCCGACTGGGAGCAATCATTCGAGCTCATGTGTTATGCCAATGACTACGCAGTGGGAGCAGTGTTAGGATGACAAAAGGAAAGATAATGCACCCAATCTACTACGCGAGTAGGACATTGAGTGGAGCTCAGCTGAACTACACTGTGACCGAAAAAAAGATGCTGGTAGTGGTGTTTGCTTTTGACAAGTTCAGATCATACCTGATCGGGTCTAAGGTGATTGTGTACACGGATCATGCTTCCCTCAGGTATTTGATTGAGAAGAAAGAATCCAAGCCGCGCCTGATTCGTTGGGTGCTGCTATTGCAAGAATTCGATCTAGAAATTCGTGACCATAAGGGAACGGAGAACCAAATCGCGGATCATCTGTCGCGACTTGAAGGAGCTGAAAATGCAGTGGAAGCAGAGGATATTCTGGAAACCTTTCTAGATGAGCAGCTACTAGCCACGATCATGGAGGAATTTCCATGGTATGCAGACCTTGAAAATTACCTGGCAAGTGGTATTGAGCCCTATGAACTCTCATATTTTCAAAAGAAATTTTTTTATCGTGATTGCCGCAATTATTATTGGGATGAACCTTACTTGTTTAGAATTTGTATTGAAAATATGATCCGGAGGTGCATCCCCGAGATAGAACAATTTTTTGTTTTGTAGGCATGTCACGCATCAGCGTATGGAGGGCATTTTGGAGGAGTCACAACGACGACCAATGTTCTAGAGGTTGGATTCTACTAGCCAACTGTGTTCAAAGATGCACACTAATGGGTGAAGGGGTGTGATGATTGTCAAAGGAAGGGGAACATATCCCCTCGTCATGAGATGCCCATGAACCCGATTCAAGAGGTAGAGGTGTTTGATGTATGGAGGATTGACTTCATGGGTCCCTTTGTCAGCTCCTACGACAATAAGTACATACTTGTTGATGTAGACTATGTGTCAAAATGGGTAGAAGTTGCAGCACTCCCCACCAATGATGCAAGGGTGGTAGTGGGGTTCTTGAAGAAAAACATATTCACCCGTTTTGGGATCCCAAGGGCAATCATCAGTGACGGAGGCACGCACTTTTGCAATTGTGACTTCGAAAAGTTGTTAGCTAAGTACGATGTGTGCCACAAGGTGGCAACCCCTTATCACCCTCAGACGAGTGGGCAGGTTGAGGTGTCAAATCGAGAAATCAAGAGTGTGTTGACTAAAACCGTGAACGCCACAAGAACTAATTGGAAGAAAAAGCTGGATGACGCACTCTGGGCCTAAAAAACTGCATTAAAAACACCAATTGGTGTGTCACCATACAAGTTGGTGCTCGGAAAGGCCTGTCACCTGCCGGTAGAAATGGAAAATCGAACTTGGTGGGCATTGAAACAGTTAAATGTGGATCTTGATGCCGCGGGCACAAGTCGAGTCACCGAACTACATGAGCTAGATGAATTCAGGTATCTTGCCTTTGAAAGCACGAGGCTGTATGAAGAAATAATGAAGAGGTTACACGATAAGAACATTGTGGACCGAAATTCAAACCCGGAGATATGGTACTGCTCTATAACTCAAGATTGAGACTATTTCCGGGTAAACTCAAGTCCCGATGGTCTGGACCATTTCGTGTGGTCGAAGTGTTTCCCTCAGGTGCTGTAGAGATTGCTTCTGAAAAAGATTCCCACATCTTCAGAGTTAATGGGCATAGATTGAAACTGTATGTGGGTATGGACGAGAACAAGGAAGTGTCTGTGATGCATCTTACTGAACCTCAGAGGTCAAGCGAGCCTTAAATGCTCTCATTATGCGTCGTTTTGCGACGTTAAATCAAGCGCTACATGGGAGGCAACCCATTGATTTGTTGTAATTGTCGTGTCACGACATTAACTAAGGCGCTGGTTGGGAAGCAACCCAATGTGTAGTGTTTATAGTGTAGGGGGTGAGTATTTAAATTGTTGTAAGTACTAATATATGCAGGTGTGCGCGGCTGAGGGTAGAATCAAGCCACTCCAAGGAAAAAGTCAGAAAAATGGCGAAATATTTTGAGGCCTGGAGTAGCGCGACCGCGCTACTAAGCGTGCTAGTGGTCGCGCTAATGGCCTAGTGCACTGCCTCGTCTGGAAGCCACTAGCGCGGGCGTTCTAGTGGCCGCGCATATGGCCATACATTCTGCCTGAACTAGCGCAGGCACGCTATGAACGCGCTAGTCCCCTCGCGGAACAGTTAAGTTTTCTGTTAATTTTAATAATTTCTTTTAAATTTCTTTTACCAAAAACCTAACCCAAACCCCCCTCCCCACGTCCGCCCACTTACCTCACTTCCCCTAAAACTCTTCTTCTTCTACCCCTCTTCTTCCTCTCCTAAACAAAAAAAAAACGAAATCTTCTCCCCTCTCAAACTCAAGCTCTTGCGCACTCAACCCCCCAGCCAATTCTTCACTCCTCACTCTCTTAACACCACAGGTATGTATTCTCTTTAATAATTTTTTTATTTTTTTATTTTTTGTAGTTTTCCCTTTTCATGTGTTGAAAGTAATAGTTTTTCTTCTTGTTTAGTAGAAGTAATTTTAATGTATGTTTAGTACTTGTGGGTGTTGTATGTCTTGATTTTATTGGGTGAAGTTGGGAAAATTGTGATGGTAATTGGGGGCTTCAACTTGACTAATTGGGGGCTCCGGTGAATAATGCCCACCAAGTGTTTGTGTAAATGCCCCAGTGAATGGAATTATTGTGACCAATTGTAAGGTAAAGTCTGAGTAACCACAGTTGGGTCACCTTGGTGTGCCATGCTAATGATGTCCTTATTGTAGGTACAATGGCACCCTCTCGGAAGCGTCAAGCCGCCGGATCTTCCTCCGACAGACGATCAAGAAGAGCCCCTGACACTAGGTCTTTCAATAGCAACAAGTTTGTGTCTGCTAAGGCCCAGGATAGGTTCACTGCAAAGGAATCGAAGGCGGCCATACCGGAACGTGGCATAGATACGACATCCCTCCGGTGCAACTGCCAAAGGATGTATGGTGAGATGATGCGACGACGATTAGATGTGTTCTTTGAGGAGCCTGATGAGGCTAATGCAATGATAGTGAGGGAATTCTATGCCAACTAATCGGAGCACAAAAATCATGTGGTCACAGTGAGGAGGAAGAAGGTGAACGCCTCTATGGAGGCCATTCAGACGATTTACCGGCTGCCAGGCTCGGTGGATATGTACGAGGACGGATATGAGGCATATGGTTGGCGCTATACTTAGTGGGAAACGTTCCTCCCAACCATTTGTGTCCCGGGCGCAAAGATGAGGTGGTACAAGTACGGGAACAAGTTTCACTCCTCAGCCCTCACTTTTGAAGAAAAATGTTGGCTCCACCTGATCAACAACCGCCTAATCCCATCCCACAATACCTCAGAGGTGAACATTACTCGTGGGTGTTTGATATGGTGCTTCATGACGGGCCGCAACTTTGACGTGGCCAGGCTCATGCACGAGAAGTTGTTCGTCCGCACTAAAATTTAGAGGTATGACTTCTTCTTCCCATATCTTATCACTCGATTGTGCCTTGCAGCTGGGGTACCGGGAAACTTGACGGTGGATGGCCGAGTGCCACTGGCGTACGCATTTAGAGCTGAAAAGGTGACCGCTGGAAAGGATGTGGTGGAAGATATTGATGAGGAGGAGGAGAATGAATCTGATGAGGATGAGCAAGAAAATGAGGAGGAGGATCAACCCACTCAGGAGGAGGATCAGCCCACTCAGGAGCAGGCTGCAGATGTTGGAGGCCCGTCTAGGGCCAGAGAATGGATCATTTGGAGCAGGAGATGGCTCGTTTAAGGACCTCAGTGACTGACTTGGGGTCGAGAGTTGATGCAATGTCTGCCCAAGAAGTGAAATCAGAGAAGAAGATTATAGGCTGGCTACGTGCCCTGGGTCGTGCTTGTCACCTGGACCTAGGGACTGTCTCCGACCAGGATTGAGCTTTCAGGGAAGTCCCCTAACCTTTCTCTGTTTATTTTGATTTCCATGGGGACATGTCCTCATATTAAGTGTGGGATTGGGGAAAGATTCCTTGTTTATGTATATATGTAAAATACAATTGTCAGTTATTTTTCATTATTTTCTTTGTAGTTTGTTTTTAGTTATTTTCTTTATTTTTCTTGTGAGTTTGTTTTTGGTTTTGTTTGGGTGATTGTAAATATTTGAGTAATCATTTAAGGATACTTGGCCCAACGATGGATCCCTTTCGACGGGGTTCTTGAGGGTCCAAGTCGACCAATCTAAAAAAACAAAAAAAAACATATATAGTAGACTCTTCCTGACGACAAATCTCTTAGGCAGTTTTCTTGAGGGAAGTTAGTCTAAAGAAAATACCAAAAAGATTTTTTGTTTTTTTAGGTAGTGTAGCAACTCCCCCCTGGTTTTCTTTTTACCGCGGTTCTTTTCCAAGGGTTTTGCTTGAACCGGGTGTAGTTAGTTTTTTTTAGTTTAGTAGGATTTTATGGGCGATGAGCTAAAATAGGGAAAGAACTCCTTAGCGTTGTTACACCTGAACCCAATTGACACTAGAGTGTGACGATTAGGCTCAGTTGTGGACTCTCGTAGAGTGCCTTAAATTTGTATGTTGCAACTGACTTGAGCACTCAACGAGAGTGTCTTGATAAGACAATCTGGAGTGAGCCATGTGCCATATGTGTGTGAGGTCTTGCATTGTATTCTATGTCCATATTCAAAGCTTAGAACTTGCCCTGTGTGTTTGCAAAGCGAAATAGTAGCTCCGTTCAGTCTTAGAAGTGATATAGGCAGTTCTTTGTTAAGCCAGTTATAAAGTGTACCCACCTAATTATAAATTACCATAGTTAACCATTTGAGCCTATAAGCCTGTTTCTTCGGCAGCTACATTACAAACCTTACCCAATTGTTTGAATGGACCGTCTATTTGAAACTTTTACCTCCCATGAGTACTTGAATTGTTAGAGAATATATAAAAGTCAAAGTATGGGGTGGTGGTTTGGTTTTTGAGTGGAATCAAAGAAATAGAAGGAAAGGTGCGAAAGTGTGAAAAATGAAAGAATAAGCGCCACTTGAAAAGAAAAAGAAAAGAAAGGAAAAAAAAAGAGAGAGAGAAAGGAAAATGAATAAATACAGTCCTTAATAAGTGGTGATTCGATAAAATTGCACCTAAGGGAGTTTGGGGGTAATATAAAGAAAAGTGTGGTGGAATGTTTGGCCTGGCGTAGGTATGAGCTGAAAGCGAAAGTAAGTGTATTAAAACTGCTTAGGGAGGTTAGTCACTATATCTAAATATATCCTACCCGTCCCTTATCCTACATTACAACCAAACGAAGTCCTCGTTGATCTTAGACTGAATGGGCTCGATTAGTAGAGTAGTACACTACAGGCAAGCCTATGGTGCATCTTTGTGGCATATAAATGCTCTTTCGGAGAGTGAGTGAATTTATTCTATTTGAGTTCCTAATTGTTCTTAATGCTATTTTTGTGGAACTACTCTACTGTGTGATGTGAGGGCACTTGATTCATGACGGAAAGGTAAGTCTTGACCTCTGAATAGAGTAAATTGAGGAAGTAAGAATATTGCATAGCACGTGAGAGTTGACTCTTGAGGCATAGATGTTACATTGCTAGGCACAACTCTTGTGGTATGTTCATAGTGTGACACATTAGGAAAATGCTTAATGAAAAGACCTTTGTGGAGTACGGTGGATTGCTTGAGGACTAGCAATGATTTAAGTGTGGGGTGTTGATAATTGGCTAGATTCATGTAGTTTAGCGCATATTTATACTCCAACTTAATGATGCTTCACTATCTTAGGAGGGTTAAATGATATTAAAATGATTCTAATCGTGGATTTCATGTTTCGCAGGAGAAAAATGTGCTTATGAGGACCTGGGATGGTGTTTGGAGCCAAATTGAAGGAGAAAGACCCCTTGGAGCTTTTAGCATGGGAAAGAAGGAAGAAAAATCGCTAAGGCAGACTACTAGTCCACTTGAGGCATAACACTTTCCCATTAGCGCGCCCAGTAGCGCGACCGTGCTAGTTCAATGATCAAGAGGCAGAACACTTTCCCATTAGCGCGGCCGCGCTAGTCCAGTTCGCTGACGTTATTTTCAGGGGTAAAATTGGAAGCTTGGGACAATTCCACCTAACCTATATACGGTTCAACTCGCCCAAAAGAGAGAGTTATCAAGGTTTAGAGTCTTGTTCAAGGAAAAGAAAGGCAAGAGGCAAGGAGGACAATTGGGCATCAAATCTCATATCTTCTCCTTGTGTTTTTCTCATTATTGATGAATTCTTCTATTGTTATTTTCAATACAATTATGAGTAGCTAACTTATTTAGTCTAAGGTTTTGGTGAACCTTATTGAGGATGAACATCTTGTTATATTAATATAGTTTGCTTGGTTTTAATCTCTATTTGTTCAACTAAGTTCATGTTGTAGTTGATTGAAAGGCCCTTAATTAGTTGTGCCTATTTAGTGTGTATCTACTCGGGAGAGAGTGCATATTAAGGTAGATGTTGAACTACACCACTCGCAAAGTATATGAGGGATCCATAACCGAGGTTTTAAAGGTTGGATTAGGGATAACGATACTTTGGGTGCAATCTAAAGTGAGCTAAAATAACAGCTAGCTAGCGTAACTCGGGAGAGTGCGTGTAGTAAATGTCGTAATTACTCGGGAGAGATTTACGCTAAAAATAGTGCTCATGATTGGTAGAGACTGTTAGGCCAAACTATATGAAATATACAAGAAGGGGTTCCATCAACACGGGAAACCACAACCTTAGATCCTTCTCGCATTTGTTTACAACCTAGCAATAGTTATCTTCTAGTTTAATCAATTACATTCAGTTTTAGTTAGTAAAAACACCAACAACTGTTATTCATAATCTTTGGGAAGTTGATTACGAAGAATCGAGTGAGTCTAACAACGATAATTGATAGGTTAATTCCCTATGGGATTCGACTTTGGGCGAAATACCCAGATTATATTTGCAACATCTACGTAGTATTTTTATAAGGCATAGTTGGGTGTAATCACTGGTGTTGCAGGAAGTAAAATTGTCTTAGCGACACTCTCCATGAGGCAAACTAGACGGACCAGAGCATCCTGGAGTACCCGGGTAGCAATGAACCCCTCGGGAACCTGAGCTGGCCCAATCGGGATTGTCTGGGTAGGAGCCTCACCAGCAAACTCTACATGAGGCTCTGTCACTGGGGCTGTTTCTCTGGGCTGAGCTCTACCCCTGCCTCGGCCTCGGCCTCGGCCTCGTCCCCTCGTAGGAGCTGCAACTGGAGACTCGGGCTGCTGATCAGTGGATGAAGAAGCACGTGTTCTCGCCATCTGCGAGAGAATAGAATAGAAATTCACTTAGTATTGAGAATCCAAATCACACGACAAAGAAGAATAGATGTGAAGTCATTCCTAAACTTTGTAGCTTCTGGGGGATAAGTAAAGATGTTTTCGTACCGATCCCTCAGATTCTACTAAGCTTGTTCGTGAATTGTGAGACCTAAGTAACCTAGTGCTCTGATACCAACTTGTCACGACCCAAATTTCCCACTGTCGGGACCGTGATGGCCCCTAACATTGAACCCGCTAGGCAAGCCAACGCTAATGTTTATTTACCTTATTCTTTTATCATTATCAGATAACATGTGATGTACGAAATTAACGGAAGTAAAAGTGCAAGGAAACAAAGTCTAACAACCTGAATAAATGCCATTACGAAATTCATAATACTAAACACAGAATTTGGTGTCACAACTTCACGGATTGTCTATGAATACTACATATAAAGGTATGAACAAAATAAATACATCTGTCTCATAATAAAGAAGAATAGAATGGAATAAAGTAGGAGGGGACTCTAAGGCCTGCGGACGCCTGCAGAACTACCTCGGAATCTCCAAATGGACTGAAGGCAACCTCCTCACTCTAGGGTTCGTAGGGTCCTGTACTGGGATCTGCACAAAAAAATATGCAGAGTGTAGCATCAGTACAACCGACCCCATGTGCTGAGTAAGTGTCGAGCCTAAGCTCGGCAAAGTAGTGACGAGGCTAGGACATGACAACCAAATAAGTCTGTGCAGTTTAATAATATACGAAGACAATAATAACAACAAAAATTAAGCAGCTAAACATAAAGGAAAGGGGAACATGCTGAGGGGAGGAAATATCACATAATGGAAATAACGAAGTAAAGCAACAATTAGATCTCAATTTGGGCAACAGAAATGGTAAACACAAAACAAGTGCACGACATCACCCTTCGTGCTTTTACTCTCATCCTCACAATAAGTAATAGAAACGACAGGACATCGCCCTTCGTTCTTTTAGTTTCATAATATGGCACGGCACCAACCTTCGTGCTTTTACTCTCATCCTTACAATAAATCATACACGACATCACCCTTCGTGCTTTACACTCTTCCTCACCCAAACAAAATGATGACAACAATCCGGCAAGGAAAATCAACAATATAACAACAACAATAAAGCCATAATGTCCCGGCAAGGGAGCCAACAGTAGAACCAATACCATCCCGGCAAGGGAAATAGCTATAACCAATCTCACTTAGTACATAACTTCACATAAAAGTTCTCAACTGGAACCAATACTCAACAATGATCAATATCAAGGAATTTCCACCAACATGGATAACTATAAAGTGAAACTCAAGTAATACTCAATTAAAAATCACATAAATCCTAATATTCAGCTCACGGGCATACTTGACACCAACGTAGAGGTACTCGTCACCTCACCTATACGTTGAACATGATACTAACACACTACACATATTCCCTCAAGCTAAGGTTAAGCCAAACACTTACCTCGAATTCCACGACAAAACTCAAGCCTCAACTACCGCTTTCCCATTCGAATTCGCCTCCAATTCAATTGTATCTTGACATAATTAGCTTAATAATATCAATAAATGCTAAATAATTCAACTCCAATGCTTAATCATGAGTTTTCTATCATTCTTCCCCAAAGTCAAAAATCGACCATGGGCCCGCTTGGTCAAAACACGAGGTTCAGACCAAAACCCGATCACCCATTCACCCACGAGCCCGAATGTGTAATTAGTTTCGAAATGCGACCCCAAAACGAGCTCTAAATTCCAATTATTCAAAAAGCCCTAACTCTACCCAAATTCCCAATTTTCTACCCTTAAAACCCTAGAATTCTTGATGATAATTGATAAAAAACATTAGAAAGTTGAAAGAAATTAGTTAATGGACACTTACCTATGACTTGGGAAGAAAACCTCTTGAGAAAATCACCCTAAGTCCTCTATTTTTGAGAAAGTTTGAAAAGAAAGACGGCTGGAGTTCTAATTTAAAACACTCACTGCCCAACCTTCTCACCTACGGTGACTGGGTTGCACCTCCGCTTTCGTAGGTGCGGAAAAATGGTCGCACCTGCGGAAATGGGTAAGACCTCTGAGGGCCGCACCTGCGGAGGAATATCCGCTTCTGCGGAAAAGGGTCTGCATCTGTGAGGGGAGAAGGAATTGGGTTGGACCGTACCTGCGGCCCAAGGATGCACGCCTGCGGTGATTTCCAAAATACGGGCCCGATACCATCAATTTCAAATATAATCAAATTTCCAAAAACTCTTATAATTTCAGTAAAACAATTTCTTTCAAAAATTTATTTCTCGGGCTTGGGACCTCGGAATCCAATTCCGGGCATACGCCCACATCTCATATTTTCCTACGGACTCTCCGGGATCGTCAAATCACGGGTCCGGGTCCGTTTACCTAAAATATTGACCGAAGTCAACTTAAATTCAATTTTAAAGGCAAAATTAGCATTTTTCTTAGTTTTTCATATAAAAGCTTTCCGGATATACGCCCGGATTGCGCACGCAAAATGTTGCTCCCAAACGCACATGCAATTATACGTGGTCGACAAGTAATATAGGATTGTAAGTCCAGATATCGTACCCACAGGGACTTGTGATTAACTATCAACTAAATTAAACCAAACAATTTATCTATTCAAGCGATTTTCTAAAGTATGAATATTTAACTAAAATTAATCTAGAATAGTAAACTATGAAATTAAAGAAAATAATGACAAGCTTAAAGACGAATTCAATGTGAGTGAATATTCTAGAGCTATGGGTTAGTCAACAATCCCGTTGAGTTTTCCACTTAAATCGTCTAATTAATTTATCTAGTTTATTGGTTGACAGGGTTAATATTGCTCGTAGCCTTCTCCCGAAGTACAACTCGCCTATTGAAGCTAACCTAACGCCTATATTCTTATGGAATTAGGATTAACAAGAACGCATTAATAATTCCTGTATAGTAACCAATCAAGGCGATTAAGTATATTCCTATCTTAACCGCAAATCTGCTCCCCTTAAGAGTTAAGATCTTGCTCTACTCAATCTTATATGCAATCTAGAATTCCCTCTCCCGAGTTCAATCTTAGATTCGTAGATAGTATTCAATTGGTGATCAAGCAATCAAATAATTAAGCGCAAGATTGAATAAATAAAACAATATGATAAAATAATAAGAACAATTCAAGATTCAAACTACAAAGTTCATGTAGCACCCAAAACTCTAGAACTAATAAACTATGAGATTAAAAGAAGAGAAGAGAAGAAAAATTAGTTAGAAGCCTCCTCCAAACGTGATGTGTGTTCCCCACGTCTATTCTCCTTTAAAATATGTTTGCCCTCCTTCAAATTAGGCTTAGGACCCTTTTATATGAGTTAGAGTCGTGTAGGACCGAAATAACATTGTCCCAGACGAAATAGAAAAACCCACGCGAGACAGCGTCCAGGCCAGCGCCCAACACTGGTTCTGGCGCTGAAGGCAGTAAGCTTTTGCAACGTTTCTTTGTGCATTCTTCAATTTGAATTGTATAATTGTATTTCATTCTTTGTTCTTGTCTCCAATTGGGGGGACAAAACCAAAGGGTGTCCCCCCTTATTTTATTAATATAATTTTTTCTTCCGGATTTTATTTAAGTTTGTTCCAAATCTCTTCATTTTCACCGCTTTATTTCTACACAGTTAAATATAATATTAAGCACAAAGTACTATAATTAATACTCAAAAGACGATTAACAAATACTAAAACATGATGCAACAATGTGAAAAAATATGTATTTTTACCTGAACATTACAAAACGAGGTGAGACAAAATGAGGTTTTCAAGGCCTCAGAACACAGTTTTGACTTATAAAACAAGCGATGACCTTTTGGGTCATCACATACGCGGGGAATAGAGTCGAATACAATAATTTGTCCAGCTGTAATCCCATGTTTCTCGCTGCGAATTCAGTCGAATACACTCGAATACAAAAATTTGTCTAGCTGTAATCCCTTGTTTCACGCCTATAAATGATATTGTATTCATGAATACAGTAGCTTAAATACATCGAATACACTCTAAAAACCCTGAAAACATAGCTATAAGAAGTAATACAGTAAATAATAGCTACAACTAACTAATAACCACTAAACAATAGTGGTTTATAAAAATTTCCCAAAATTTTATGTGAGCCTAGGTGGCATAACTAAGCCCAAATAAAACTAAGCCTAAGTCTAACCCTTAAGTCCTAGCCAGTAAAACTAAGCCATGTCCAACAGAACACTGAAAGTAAAAATGATTACTCGGCTATTCTTGATGGACTTCTCATTACACTCTTTAGATTGGAGTGTAAAGATTCATTGATCTGCTTACACAACAAATCGAAGAACTTGGCTACTGCGAACGAAAATTTAGTAGCAAATCATTCACCATTTGAAGGTATTGTTTCTTTACTATTATTACTAATAACATTATAGAAAACGTACCGAAATCATACCGAACCAAAAAAGAAAATACAGAATTGTACCGAACTATTTTGATACGGTATTTGATATGCATAATTTTTATACCGAAGTACCAAACCGTATTTCTTAAATACCGTACCGAAGTATCGAACGCCCACCCCTAATTATAAAAATTATATGTATTTTATACACTTCTCAACTAGGAATGTACTTAATATTTGCCGACCGGCCAATTTTACATTTTGCCCCAAGAGTAGCCAGGAAATTGAACTCAATAGCCTTGAAAATGAATGGTCTTTACTTTTTGACCACGCTTGCCCCACGTGTTAGCCTTTAAGGTCAAATGTCAAAAGTGTATCCCATGAGGCACTTGTTAAACTTGAAATTATGTTCATGGGACAAATATGGTCAAAAAATCAATAATAACATCAAAGTGTCCTATTTGTGCAAATCACCTAAGAAAAGCTCGCGAAACAAAAACAAAGGAGAAAATGAATGTGGAGAACTGCAGATTGAACTTGATTTTTTAAGAGTTCAATAACCTAAATTAATTTGATGTTTGAATTCCTAAAACATGACTTCGTTTTACTAGTATTTGCTGAAAATTTTCATGCACAAAATGTAGCTTTAATAATTTAAAAGTCAATGTTTATTGTAATAAGAATTCACTAATATGCTTTGTCGAAGCTAATATAACACAACTTACAAAGTAATTATACTAGTTTAAATTTCTTAAACACGAGAGAAAGTATGTCTTTTATGTTTCTAAGAAGATTGTTAATATGAACTCTAAAAAGATAAAAGAAGTTTATGAGAGAATCATTTCTTTTTGTGTTTAATTGTTAGAATTTCATATTTGTCAACAAAATTAAGATCTTTTCATCTACGTATTAATGTTCTATATATTCAAACGAACTTAGAAACTCTACATTCGATTAGCTTTTGTTTCTTCTACCACTATATTAATATTTAATTTTGCTTCACCAAAAGGATGCGGTGCAGCGGATGGGCTGCTCTTCCCTTAACTAGAGGTTTCGAGTTTGAGGCTTGAGTATGGAAAAACACTCGGTAGGAAGCGTTTCCCCCCGAATGGGACCCTAGATGGCGTGAATCCGAATATAGTCGGACTCCAATGCAGGTACCTGACACTAGGTGGGAAATCAAAAAAGAAAAGTTTATATCACTTGCTCCAACTTGCACTGTGGTATTATTTTCAATCTTTAATACTTGAAATTTTCACCAAACACTATCTAGTTTACTAATATTCCTATATTAAT
Organism: Nicotiana undulata; assembly: GCA_005239495.1. Classification (NCBI taxonomy): domain Eukaryota; kingdom Viridiplantae; phylum Streptophyta; class Magnoliopsida; order Solanales; family Solanaceae; genus Nicotiana; species Nicotiana undulata. Next base: position 18,779 of record ML291188.1, on the reverse strand, counting down.
ATTTAATATATCATTTCTCAGAAAACATTTTTCTCTCAAAACCAAACACCAACATTTTTCTCTCAGAATTTAATTAGTTGCAAAGTGCAAAGTCACCCAAATTTAAGAAGTTTCCGTTGGAGGGTAGTCACTCCCAGTTTCTAAAATTCTCTGAAGAGGAAATATATTTTCTTTTCCGCAAAAGAGGAAGCCGACATATATAAAAAGAAAAAGACGTTAATATCTTATTATTTTGATTTCCTATATCTTGAGTAAATTAGGTAATTTATTATTTAGTAAAATATAGTTATTGCTGATGAGAACCCTAAATTAATCCTATGAATATTGGGCGCTATAATTTATTGGCTTATGATTGCGAGAAGATAGAAAAAAAGACGCCCAATCACGACTCACGATGCATGTCTAACAACCATAAAATTGTAGCTTTGTCAATATATCGTTAGACTTATCTATAATAGTATCTATACATAATAATATTTTATTATAAAAATTAAATTTTTTTCGAAATTAATTTTCATGTTATGTTATAATATATGTTCTCTATAATAATACTTTTCTATAACATCCAATAATATTTGGAACAAATGAGACTGTTATAGAGATGTTTGACTTTAATTTTTTTAATAGTTAGTGACATTTAGCCATTCAGCAAATTATGGAAATTTTTCAAATGCTCCCGGCCACTCTTATGTATTTGTTAGATGTCCTCTACTCTTTGAAAATTTGGTTTTTTCACATGAATATAGTAAATGTAACTATACGAAAGTATAAGAGGTTCTTGAAATCCAAATCTCGAAACGCATTCTTGACTAATGATCTATATCATGAGACAGAATAACTATGGCCCTGAAAATAGAATAGGGTACGTAAGTCTAAAAGAATAATACCAAACTTTAGCTAAGGATGGTGTGCATGAGAGTTGTCGAGAGAAAGAAATCAGAAAATCTTCATTACCATTAATGACTTGGAGAAGAAGTAACAGATAAAAAGGATAATTGTCTTCTTATACTTAACTAACTACTAACTCACCTAATTAGTTAAATTAGGTACTAATTTCTGTTTTGTATACTTTAGTCCCTAGGTTTTCCATACACTCACATATCATCATGGTTCAATACTCCCCCTCAAGCTGGAGGGTAGAAAATTGTTCTTCACTCCAAGCTTGCTAAGCAAATGGTAGTGTTGTGCTCGACCAAGTCCTTTTGTCAACAAATGGTAGTATTTATATGCACAGTCTTGATGATGCCAGCCTTTATTTTCTCCCTAATGAAGTGACAATCAATTTCAATGTGTTGTGTCCGTTCGTGAAAAATAGGGTTTGCTGCTATTTGAATAGCTGCCTTGCTATCAAATAATAGAGTCACTGGCAATTGCAGTTTAACATCTAATTCATCAAACATAACAATGAGCCACACAATTTCTGCTGCAGTTGAAGCCATACTTCTAAATTCAACTTCTGCTGAACTTCTTGCCACATCTTCCAGCTTCTTTGATTTCCAAGAGATCAAGGCATCTCCATATAGTACTGAATAGCCAGTGATTGGCCTTCTAGTTTGGAGACATGCCCCCCAATCAGCATCACAATATGCCTTCAAAGTGCCATCTCCTGATGAAGGCAATAACAATCCTTGTCCTGGTGCACTCTTGATGTATCTGACTACTCTTCTTGCTGCATCTAGATGAGACTGCTTGGGAGCATGCATGTACTGACTTAAAGTTTGTACTGCAAATGAAATATCCGGCTTAGTCATTGTTAGATACAACAGCCTTCCCACCAATCTTTGAAATTCACCTGCATCTTCCAACATAGGATCATGGACAACATCTTCGGGAGAGGAGAACAGTCTATCATAATCAGCAGAAGTGAGTTTCTGATTCAGTTCTAGTGGTGTATTAGAAGGTTTAGATCCAGCCAATCCAAGTTCTGCAATTAGCTTTAATGCATACTTGCGTTGACTCATGTAAATCCCCTTATCTGATCGAGCAAACTCAATCCCAAGAAAAAACTTTAATTCTCCAAGGTCCTTCATTCTAAAGAACTGTTGCAGTTTGTCCCTTGTCTTGTCAATTTCTTCAATGTTATTCCCATTGACTATCAAATGATCCACATATATCAGTACCAGGACAAGATGTCCATCTGTCTTCATGATGAATAGAGAATGATCGTAGTGGCTTTGAGAGAATCCCATGCTCTGTAGAGATTCAGATAACTTGATGTTCCATTGTCGAGATGCTTGTTTTAGGCTATATAGGGACTTATGTAGCTTGCACACAAGATACTCCCCCTGCTTGGCAACACCCTTAGAGAAACCAGAAGGAACAAACATATAGACTTCTTCAACTAAGTCTCCTTGCAAGAATGCATTGTGAACATCTATTTGATAAAGAGGCCATCCAGAAGCAGCTGCTAGTGCCACAATAGATCTCACTGTCACCATTTTAGAAACAGGTGAAAATGTTTCAGTATAATCAAGTCCCTCCTTTTGTGTGTATACCGCAGCTACAAGTCGAGCTTTGTATCTTTCAACCTCACCAGAAGCTTTATATTTAATCTTGAATACCCATTTGCACCCTATAGGCTGCTTCCCATGTGGTAGTGGCACCAAGCTCCAAGTCTGATTGTCCTCCAAGGCTTGGATCTCTTGTTGCATGGCCTCAACCCATTTAGGGTCCTTAGCAGCTTCAACAAAGGATCTTAGATCTATATCAGATGAATAAGCAGCCAAAAATTTGGAATAGTGAGGCTTTAGTTGGAGATAATTGACAGAGTTAGAGATAGGGTAGGCAGTCTTGTTGGTATTCACATAGTCCTGCATCCAAATGTGAGCTATGGAAACTCCGGTGGTTCTACGAGGTTCAAGATTGCTTTCATGTTGAGATGGTGATGAGTGTGTAGAAGTTGAGGGATCAATAACAGGGACAGAAGGTGGTGTAGTAGGATCTACAATGGGTGACATAGGAGGATCACCAATGGGACTATTAAGCAGGATGTCTTCCTGTGTGTCTGGAAGTGGATGATCAGTAGGTATCATGTCAACTATAATATCATAACTAGAAGTTGTATGTGGTGCTGGATGAACATCATCATCTGTGATAGGAACATAATGGTTTGGATGTGTAGATGAAACCATATGTCTAGATTCAACTGAAGACTGCATGAAAGGAAAACTGTCTTCCTTGAAAACAACATCCCTGCTTACAAAAACAACATGATTAGTCAGATCAAACAATTTGTAACCTTTTTGAGTTAAAGAGTAACCCAAGAATACAACAAGGATAGCTCTGAATGAGAACTTATCCCTCTTCTTCATTTGCAGCATAGCATAGACATCCAAACACCTTAACATGATCCAGTGAAGGAGCTTTGTTAAACACCAACTCAAATGGGCATTCTCCACCCAGTGTCCTTGAAGGTATTATGTTGATCAAGTACATTGCAGTCATAATGCATTCTGCCCAAAACTTCAAGGGCAGATTTGCTTGGAACTTCAAGGACCCGGCAGTGTCCAATATATATCTATGTCTCCTTTCCACTACCCCATTTTTTTGGGGGGGGGGGGGTATATGGACAAGTACTTTGATGAGTAATACCTTCTGAGTTTAGCAACTTCTTAAGCTGGCTGTTAAAGAACTCTCCTCCATTATCTGTTCTAAGAGCTTTAACAGTGGAAGAAAACTTTGTTTTAAGCATAGCAATAAAGAATTTTAACACCACAGCTGATTCATCCTTAGAATTCATAAGGCACACCCAAGTAAACCTACTGAAATCATCCACCAAAGTTAAGAAATATCGTTTACCATCATGAGTAGGTACCCTAAAAGGTCCCCATACATCTGCATGAACAAGATCACCTAATGCATTACTTTTGTTAGTACTATCTGGAAAAGGCAAACGTGGTTGTTTGGCCAAAGGACAGACAGAATAGTGATCATCACAATTAACAATCTTTGTGTTTACAAACATATGAATCCTTTTCATAGTCTCCATAGGTACATGTCCTAGCTTTTTATGCCATAAGGCAGCACTTATTCTATTTACAGGCAGTGTAGAATATATAATCCTAACATGCAGACCTTCTTGTGTGTTACTTTTGATAGTCTGGTCTAGCACATACAATCCATGCTCCACTCTACCAATCCCCTTCACCTTGCCATTGCAAATGTCTTGGAATATACAACATGAAGGAAAGAAGGCAAGGAATAAGCCCAAATCTTTGGTCAGCTTAGACACTTATAACAGATTGTACCTAAACTTAGGTATATAGAGTACATTCTTGATCACTATCCCATTTAGTATGCTGGAAGTCCCTAAGTGTGTGATTACACTTGTCTCTCCAGTAGGTAACTGAACTTTGCTTGAACTACTTTCAGACAACTCCACATGACCAGTATATAAATGCAGCCTAAACACCATACGCTTTGTAGCTCCTGAGTCTATGATCCATCTATTTTCCTTGATCATACTTAGAAGTGACATTGGTATACCTGTGATCTTAGTACGGGTTGCTACATCAATTGAAGTATTGATGTTAGTCTGGTTCAGCATTTGCAATAGTTGTTGATATTGCTCCTCTGTGAAGAACTGTCCTGCTGGTGTAGCTCTTGCACCTTCAATTTTCTCATCAAGGCATTTGAGTTTGTCTATCTGCACATGATGAGCGACAACTATGTTCCTTTCAAAGTGTTGGCCTATGTCACTGAATGGGTTTTGAAGATTGACAAGTTGAACCAGGTCCATCAGAGCACACACATTTGAACGGAACAGTTGGCACAAGAATTGTTCATGCATAGGAGATATCAGTGATTGCTGAGTATCAAAGAGCTAAAAGGATGTCTCCTAATACGAAAATATTTCAAACTGATAAAGAATATTGAAGTTGATTTCATCAAGGACAGAAATAGAGAAGGAAATTGAGTCATAGTCGAACTCGTATACCCAGGTAGAGTTGGATCAGAATTGAACCATGTACTCAACAACTGACTCTATAAATACTCAATTATTACTGCTGAAAAATGACGCACAAAGACAAAAGTGAATCAAGTTCTGAAAAGCAAAGTTCACAGGATATTTTGCAAGCAGAAGTATTGTGCGAAGGCTACAGTTCAACTAGAAGAACCAGTTTCATCGTTTGTGTATTGAGTCTAGTTGATTGTAGTAGGAGTTTTAACATTGTATCTTTTCAGCTTTCATTGAAGCAATTGTAATAGGTACACATTGTTCAAGTTAGAGTTAGCTTGAAAGCTGTAGAAATTAGCTAGAGGCTAATTGTAACGAACCGGTCTGTCGTTACGTAAAACCTGCATTATAATTGTTATTATTGACTTATTATAGATTTATTATACTGTATTTGATGTATTAGAGTTGATAGGCTTGAAATCGAATGGTTGTAGTGAGTTCAATCAATTAGCCTTTAAAAATAGCTTTAAAATGGGAAAAGTCAACTAAAGGTTGACTTATTGGTAAACGACCTCAGAATGCAAATTTTATGGCTCGGATAGCTTCGTTAGGTGATTTAGGACATAAGAGTGTGTTCAGAATAATTTTGTGATGTCTGGTGTAGAATTAGGCTTGAATTGGTGAAAGTTAGTTTTTGGCGATTGCGGTCGGCAGTGAAAAATAGGCTATCGGGGTCGGAATGGAATTCTGACAGTTGGAACAGGTTTGTAATGTTATTTTGGACTTCTCTGCAAAATTTTAGGTCAATCGGAGTTGTTTTGAATAGTTTCGATATCGTTGGTGGATTTTAGAAATATCAAAGTTCTTAGGCTTGAATTCGATGTAAATTTGGTGTTTTGATGTTAGTTTTTGTGTTTTGAGAGTGCAAATAAGCTTTAATGATAATATGTGAGGTGTTGGTATGTTTGGTTGGGGTCCCGAGGGGCTCGGGTTTGATTTCGGGTGATTAACGGACTCATTTGGGCTTAAAAACACTGCTGGTTTTCTAGTTTTTGCACAACAATAATTCATTCACTGCGATCGCGGAGAGTTAATTGGGGGCAGGAACATTTTGTTCTGTGCGATCGCGAAGGTTAGTCTGCGATCACAGAGTAGGGGGATCCCAAGACAGTGTGATCGCGTGGGTTGAGCTGCGATCGCATAGAGGAAGTTAGGGCGCGTGGGGTTGCTGGCAAATGCACTGTGCAATCGCGTGCACAGTGCTGTGATCGCGGAGGTCAAACTTAGGAACACTGTGCGATCGCAGGGGAAAAGCTGCGATCGCGGAGAACAATTAACTGGGCAGTATTTAAATATTTCCTCCGCGACTTAAACCCCTTTTTACACCATTGTTGTACGGAAAAGAGCTCTTAGGGGCGATTTTGAATAGGGAAATCCTTGTTCTTCGTAGAGGTAAGTATTTTAATTATTAAAACTCGATTATGGATTATTATAGAATATAAAACCAGTGTAAATTCATGGAAAATCAGTAGAAAAATTGGGTTTTAGGGCTTGAGATTATGAGACCTTCAAGGGTCGATTTGAGGGGTCAAAAAAACTCCGATTTTGGTGTTCTTTATATGTACGGACTTGTGAGAGGACGAAGAACATTTTGGTATTAAAATTTCTGAGTTTCGGGACGCATGCCCGGGTGTCGGGTTTTGACCGGTTTCAGATTTTTTAGTTAAATTTGATATCTTTCGATTGGAAATTGTTCCTTAAGCACATATTGATGATTAAAAAATCTGAACTTGGTAGGTTTGGAGCCTTCGGAGGTTGATTCGAGAGGCAAGCGCATTGCGGAATAATTTCAGACTAGTTTTGAGGGAAGTAATGTCTTTAAATCCTGTCCTGAGGGTATGAAACCCCGGACTATGCACCCTTTCACGGGTTGTGAAATGAAAAGGTGGAAACTTTGGAATCATCTTTCCTATTTAGGCGACTATTGAGTTGCGAAACTGAATTTTTTAAGCATTTGCTTAATTAGTATTTATACATTATGATATGTGTTGGGTTGTAAGCCGTGTTTGGGGCCTAGTGCCGACCTGTTTACCCTTCGGGGGTTATGTTTTACTATTTTCCTCACTAATATGTTGTGATTTTTCACTCAGTCTTTTCTGTGAAACTGTTTTGACACTCAGAGTATTTTGATACTACTTCTTGAAAATGAAATACTGTTTTTGGGTCGAGAACCCGATATATTATGGCCTGAAGGGCAAATTGAGAGTGTCTGACTGAGTGAGGCTGCTGGCCTATATTGTGAGGATGATATGATATGAGTGACGCTGCGGGCCTATATTGTGTGTGATTTATACCATGTTGTGGCTTTATATAGCGCTTGGGCTGTAGGAGCCCCTCCGAAGTCTGTAACACACCCCCAGTGAGCGCCGATACCGATTGAGTGATGCCTGATGNGTGAGGATGCCTGATGGGCAGAGTGATTGTGAGGTTGCCTGATGGGCAGAGTGATTGTGAGGTTGCCTGATGGGCAGAGTGATTGTGAGGTTGCCTGATGGGCTGATACTGAAAGAGATTGGTACGAGGAATGATTATGGCCAGAGGGGCAGTTTTATGAATATTTTTACTGAGTTTTCAAACTATGATTTACTTCGTTTTCAAACTGGTTTTACTGAGAATTTTATTGAGATATACTGATATTGCACTTGTTTTTAAGGGATTTCTGGAAACTGATTTCGAACTTATTATTCGATGAATACTACATGGTGACTTGGTGTTTTACTGGTTTGTGGAATTGTGTACCTGTTCTGTGTGTTTTATATTACTCAGACTGTGATTTATTTTTATTACTACTGAGTTGGCGTACTCATTAAGACTCCCTGTGCCTCTGTGCACAGATCCAGGTACTAGCTCGCAGCAGTAGCTGACACAGGTTCGATAGAAGCTCACGGGATTTCGAGGTAGCTGTCCAGCGTCCACAGCTTCTCCACTTCCCTTCCTTATTTAGCTTTAGTATTTGATTCAGAGACATATATTATAGTTTTAGCAGATTTAGATTTATTTATTCTTAAATGCTCATGACTATTGACTCCAGTTCTTGGGAGTTTGGTTAGACAATTATTGGGACGTTAATATTAATTCCATTATTTATATGGTTGCATGCTTATTATTAAATTGTGAACTTTTATAATTGAATAAACGCGTAGTGAGGTGATGGTTGGCTAGCCTAGTTCCACGATAGGCGCCATCACGGCCTTGTAGGATTTGGGGTCGTGACACTAGTTGATACAAAGGGATTAGAGTTAATCCTAGGATTACAAAAGAGTTTATTTTGTAAGTCCGTTTGGCTCAGAGTTTTTAGTGAAGTGTTTGAGCAAATCCTACTGAGGAGTAGGTCGTGTTTTTTTCACCTTTTGAGCCAGGTGTTTTCCACGTAAAAATCTATGTGTCTTTACTTTACTGCTTTATTATTCCGCAACAGTAGAAAGTAGTACACCAAGAAGAACCAGGTTCTTCTTATTAGACAACACTCGAAAATTGGGTACTGCACAATTAACTTATATTATTGTGTAGCATTGAAGTCTAAAACATCACAAATGTCTTCTTCTTTGGTTTGAAATCAGCAGGGTACTGCCACACCTCCTTTTTCCCAAAAAGGGAATATGAGAGTTTTTCCAATTTAAGTGACATAATCGAAATGGGATTATTTATTTTCAGAGTCGCCACTTGGGATTGAGTTTTGGTGTTCCAAGTCACCTTTTATTGAATCAATTTCAAAAGGAAGATTTGACTCCAATTCATGGTTTACGAAAACAGAAGACTGAGTAAGGAATTCTGTTGACCGAGGGGAAGGTGTAAAGCACCCCTCGAATCCCGTGGTTCTAGCACGGTCGCTTTATTGACTCATGTAAGGCTTAATCAATTTTTAGATATTCTTGTATTTTATTGATCATGACTTATTTATTACCGCTTAATTAATTATTATATTTTATTAATTGTGTTTACCAAGATGCGGACTGCACACAAGGTACTTCTTTGAAATTAAATGTTAAACCAAGGTACGGAATATACACATGGTTATAACATAATTATTTTAAATCTAAAGGCATCGAGACGCGGAATGCGCCCATGATCCTTTTATTATTTAAGCATATCAATCCAAGATTCGGGTATGAACACATGGGCTACTATTTATAGTATATCTAAAGTTTTTCTAGTGTTTTAAAGTATTTCATTTGTTTTGTCTCTTTCAGATTCGAGACATTTATTTGTATAATTTTATTATTATCACTTGTTGCAACGAGTCTTAAATTAGTTCATGACTCATCTCGCACCCTCGTAATTATCGTTATCTCTCTCATTATTTATTTCTCACAAAGGTTTTGGAATCAATATGCAGCATCGCTCCCTCATTTAGAGTTCATTATGCATAAAAGATATACTAGACTTTATACAAATATTTAAACATGTCATGGATTTGATAAATAAGTAAAAAATGAATAGATCATATGGAAGAGAACCTGTAGAGCAAAGCTTCTTCAATATATAAGAGAGGAGCCTCAGAATGATTTAAACTCCATGCTTTCTTTTTTATTCTTTTCTTTTTTCGTTTCTTTCCGTCAGTCCTTCTCTTTCTCCCCACTTTTTATTTTTATCTCCTATATATGTGTATATGGGATTAGATTGAGGGGATAGTTGGGATGTGGGGATGGAAGGAAGTTGAGAAATATGGGGATTATGCAACTAGTTAGGATTTTTTTTATTTTTTTATTTTCAGATTTACTTTTGTTCTTCTTTTGAACTTTTTACTAAGTTAAAAATAAATAAAAATAAAGGTAAAGGATTCCCTTTTCTTCTTCTTTTCGTTATTTTTTTTATTAACATTTTACTTAGTTGAAATAAATAATAAAGGTAAAATACACACACACACATACATATACATATATATATATATATATATATATATATATATATATATATATATATATATATATATATATATATATATATATATATATATTTGTGATTTTTCTTTGTTTAAATAGAAATTTGTGGTAGTTTTTTTTAATTAGTTTTTTATGAAATAAAGCCTATTAAGAGCAAGGTAAAAGTTTTAAAATATTATGATTAGACCTAAAAGAAATATTTTACACCAAAATAGTATAGAATTTGGATGTGGTCAAAAATTAGTTGTTCACAGGTACCCTACAAGCTTGTAGCACACATCCCTAGTGTGTCCCTTAAGCTTGCAATAATCACAATACATCGGATTCCTCTGCGTGTAGCCTCCACTATATGCTTTTCCTGTGTTGTGACCTATAACATTAGCTCCATAACCTGCATTGGAAGCCATTGGGTTAGTTGTATGACCAGTATTATATACAATTGCTTGAGCTCCTATTTCCAGATTATTGATGCTAGTTGCCTTGGCTTGCACAACCATTGCATAAGACTCATTGATGTTTGGAGTTGGAATCATCGGCATTATCTGCCCTTTAGCTTGAGCAAATGACTCATTGAGACCACTCAAAAATTGCACCAGACATTGCTGCTGAATATGCTCCAGAAATACCTTTGACTCAGTACATGGACATGAAGGAGTAGGTGTCATGGCATCATACTCATCTCATAGATCCTTCACTTTGGAATAGTAGACAGAAATTGGTGCTAAACCTTGCTTGAGAGCAATAATTTCCTCATGTAAATTGTAGATCCTAAAAATATTTCTCTTATCAAACCGCTCTTTTAGATCCTTCCACACATTGCATGCAGAAGATCCATAGACTACAGTACTATAGAGCTCTTTAGTAACAACATTCATTATCCATAAGAGCACAAAAGCATTACACCTCTCCCACTGATCATGTAGATTTTGCCCAAAATTTTCCTTCTTACACGATCCATCAATAAATCCGATTTTGTTCTCGTAAATAGTTCAATTCTCATAGACCTAGACCACAAATTGTAGTTCTCAGTCCCTATCAGCTTGAATTCAATCAGATGCTCTCCCAGCGTGTCTAAAGGTAGCAGATACAGAGGATGAGTGTGTCCTAGCACAATCTCAGCACTCGATCCGTCGTTAACGACCATTTTTGCTCTGAATTGAAAACCTAGCTTTGGACGATGATCACGACTTGAAATCGAAGAACTTAGATCAGATTTATGAGATCGTCGGACGGAAGAGTGACACAACGAAAATGAATCGAAAGCTTTGATACCATATCAAACTTTAGCTAAGGATGGCAAGCATGGGAGTTGTTGAGAGAAAGAAATCAGAAAATCTTCATTACCATTAATGACTTGGAGAAGAAGAAGTAACGAAGAAGAAGAAGTAACAGATAAGAAGGATAACTGTCTTCTTATACTTAACTAACTACGAACTCACCTAATTAGTTAAATTAGGTACTAACTTCTATTTTGTATACTTTAGTCCCTAGGCTTTCCATACACTCACATATCATCCTGGTTCAATAAATATTAGGAATATAATTCTAATTAGTATCAGTACGTCCAGAAAGAGGAGTCTTTAAGCAACGGTAAAGTTTGTCTCCATATGACCTATAAGTCACAAGTTTGAGTCGTGAGATTAGCTATTGATACTTGCATTACGATAGACTGTCTACATCACGCTCCCTTGAGTGCGATCCTTTCTCATAACTTGCGTGAATACAAAATATTTTTTGCACCGAATTATCCCTTTTTTCATCAATACACTGTACACCCCAATAAATCAAAAATCTACATGAGGTAGGGCTGAATTAGTGAATTGTCAAAATTGTGAGCTTAACGATTTTGGATTTAGATAAAATCAGTTTATTAAGTTTTGAATAAGTTATATATATTCAGTAAATATTTTAATACAAATTCAAAATTATAGCTAAATTATTAGATTATTCCGAACTCATAACTAATACTCTAACTCCGCCTGTAGTAATAGGAAATAATGTTATCGTGGGTAACAAAAAATTTTAATCATCAAGTCCTAACAAATAGAAAAAGCATACAAAGATATCGTGGGGCAGGAAAACAAAAAGGATGGGAAGTTGGTAATTTGTGGATCAAGAAAAAGCTCGCGCATTATGGAATCAAGTTGCATACATGTCACTTATATATATATATATATATATTTTATTTTCAATTAAAAATTAATTATATATTTTAGTTACAATCTGACATAAACTGATTGGGTATAGGTATAGGAAGTACTAAACGCCATAACATGCGGGCATCTTCTTCAAATAATACTCCTCCTTATCAATGATTTGGTACCCTCTAAATTGTCTTATCCTCCTGTTTTATTATTTATTATAGTCTCTTATTTATTTACTTTATTTAGATTCGGATATTGGGCCCCACCCACATGATATCCCTCCTCTCTAATACGTCCAAATCTGTAATGCGGGTCCCTTAACTGTATCATTAGAACCGATATTATTGAGGACCAAAATAATATTATTTGTGGGTTCGGGTTGTGATTTGCAATTTCTCCGTAACAAGCGAAACCATAAAACGTTTATAGTCACCACTCATGTCATAGTCAATAAAATTGAAATGTCAAGGGAAACAATTGGGTTAGGAGGGCGATCCTCCCGGTGAACTGACCGTACCTCGAGTCTATACAAACGAACAAATAAAGTGTATCGGGATACTTGAGAGAATTATGTCGAAGGAACTCGGCAAAATAACCCCATAACTTACATGTGAATTTTTTTATCCATACTCGCATTTATACAAAATTAATTTTTAGTGTACGTGTGTTGCACGTGCCTATCATGTTAACCAATAAAAATACATACAAAAAGAATAAATTTATTTTGCATGTATTACATACACTCCTATAATCTAGGTAACATATACGTATTTCAGCAATCTTTGTAATTCGTATTTAATTCCTTTTTTGAGTCTTATGTTTCTTCTCATCTCAAAGATTTTCATTTAACTCTAACTTATGTACCACACGAGAAAGTAAGAACACTCTAAAGAATGAATTACATAATTATATATATATATATAGATCAAAGTAAAAATATAACATTTCAAAATTTATCAAGAGAAAAGTTAAGAAAAAAAAAAGAGAAAAGGAAAAAAGCATTGTACGTTTTTGTTTGACGAAGTTTCCGAAAAATTACCCGTAACAAAAGTAGTTAAGAGTTTCCTTTTAATGTATTGTCCTTTTTTATTTATGCATAGAAAAAATTAGAATTTAAAATAATGTGATTCCTTCTTAAAATATATATATTTTCCTTTAATTAACTTAAGATTTTAGGAATTTAAGACATTTTAGCTCCATCTCTAAAACGTATTTGTCTCATTTATTTATGATAGGGATTTTAGGATTGAGTTTTTCACTTTTCTAAATCAAGGTCCTAAATAGGAAAGTAATTAAATGATTATTTTTAAATTTTAGGAAAGTAAATTGAATGATTAATAATTTAATATTATATATAGGAAGATAATTAAATGACTATTTTGTCCAGTATAAACTCTATTTTAAAGGGGTAAAACAGTCAAACGACATTTCGCTAGGAAAGTAATTAAATGATTATTTCTAAATTTTAGGAAAGTAAATTGAATGATTAATAATTTAATATTATATATAGGAAGATAATTAAATAACTATTTTGTCCAGTATAAACTCTATTTTAAAGGGGTAAAACAGTCAAACGACATTTCGCTAGGAAAGTAATTAAATGATTAATAATTTAATATTATATATAGGAAGATAATTAAATGATTATTTTGTCCAGTATAAACTCTATTTTAAAGGGGTAAATAGTCAAATGACATTTCGCTAAGGGCATTTGTGCTTTTAATATAATATAGATATAGATAGAAAAGTTTAAAAATATAAGGAAAAAAGGATTTACGTTTTTGTTTGACAAAGTTGCCGAAAAATTACCCAAAACAAAAAATAGTTAAGAGTTTCCTTTTAATGTATTGTTCTTTTCTATTTATGTATAGGAAAAATTATAATTTAAAATAATTTGATTCCTTCTTGTAATATATATATTTTTTAACTAATTTAAGATTTTAGGAATTGAAGACATTTTAGTTCCTACTTTAAAACGTACTTTTCTCATTTACTCATGGTAGAAATTTTAGGAATGTGTTTTTTTTTTCACTTTTCTAAATCAAGGTCCTAAATAGAAAAGTAATTAAATGAGCATTTTTAAATATTACGAAAGTAAATTGAATGATTAATTATATATATAGGAAGATAATTAAATGACTATTTTATCTAGCATGAACTCTATTTTGAAGAGGTAGAAAGTCAAATGATATTTGGTAAGTACATTCGTCCTTTTAATATAATATACAATAAATATAATATAGATTAGATATAGATATAGATAGAAAAGTTAACAAAGAAGAAAACGAAAAAAAGGATTCTACATTTTTGTTTGACAAAGTTGCCGAAAAATTACCCATAGAAAAAAGTAGTTAAGAGTTTCCTTTTAATATATCGTCCTTTTATATTTATGTATTAAAAAAATTAGAATTTAAAATAATTTGATTCTTTCTTGAAATATATATTTCTTTTAATTAACTTAAGAATTTAGGAACTGAAGGCATTTTAGTTCCTTCTCTAAAATTTACTTTTCTCGTTTATTTATGGTAGGAATTTTAGAAATGTGTTTTTGGCTTTTCTAAATCAAGGTTCTAAGACCTCATTTGTTTTTTTTAAAGATTAAGACGTCTGAATATGAATATACATCTAAATATTAAGATGTGTATTAAGATTAGGATATCTGAATCTTGAGTACACACCCTAATATTAAGATGTGTATTAAGATCTGAATACTAAATGATTAAGACTGTTTGATTTTTAACATCTGAATGTATAAAATTTATCTTTATTTGAAAATTAATAAACACAAAATTCAAATTATATATATATATATATATATATATATATATATATATATATATATATATATATATATATATATATATATTGCTAATGGTGATGGTTAACAATGGTACTTGTGAATGCCGACTAGAGGCAGTGGTTGGTGGTATGTTTGGTTTATGGTGGTGGTTCAGGGTAGTAACTAGTGGTGATTAGTAGTTGTGGCGATTATGATTGAGGATGGTGGTGGTGAGTGGTGATTGTTAATAATGGCGGTGGTGGTGATAGTTGTGGTTGAGGAAGGTGGTGGTGGGTGGTGGTAGTTTATAATGATGGGCGGTGCCGATTATGGTTGTTCACGGTGATGGATGGTTAGTTATGGTAGTTAAGGTGAATGAGTGTTGTTTGTTGTTGAGAATGATGGTGGTGGGTAGGGGTGTTCATAAAAATCCGAAAACCGAACCCAACCGATAAAAAAACCCGATACTTTTTAGGTTTGGTTTGGTTTTGATTTTGAATTTTAAAAACCGGTCAAATTTGATTTGGTTTTGGTTTTAATAAAAACTTAACCGAAAAAAACAAACCAAACCGACTATAAAAATAGCTATTTAAATTTATTATTTCACTTATATATATATATGTATATTTTATAAAAAAATTCTAAAATTTATGGTACATATTAGTCATTTATATTTTTAGTCTAGTTCTTTGCTATTATAATAATCTAATTCTTTGCCTTTACATTCTAGTTTGATTGGTAGTTTTCTTTTGTTGAATACAAGAATTTATTTCGTGTTAAAAATAATTAATTTTAAATTGAGTACTTTAATTATTCATCACTATTTGATTCAATTATCATCAATCTATCTTGGTAAATGATAGATTTCTCGAAGAGCAATTGATTTGATAGTGTTACATTGAAAATGTAGTCGTCGGAATATGCGTTTGGTAGTGTATGTCTCATATTTAAGAAAAAAGCCGAAGAATAATCGAAAAAACCGAAAAACCTAATCAAACCGAATCGATAAAAAATCGACTTAATTGGTTTGGTTAGTTTCGATATTTGAAAAACCAACTTACTTGGTTTGTTTTTTTTATAGAAAAAACTGACTCAAACCGAACCACGAACACCCCTAGTGGAGGGAGTGACGGGGATGACAGTAGTGGTAGTCGATTATGGTGGTGGTGGTGGTAGTGTAGTGGGGTGGTGGCATGATGGAAGTTGATAATGGTTGGCTGTAGCGACAATTAATAATGAATATGGATGATAATATCTTAATGAAATCAAGTTCCTGTTATGTATCTTAATCATACATACATATTCAGACGCATTAAGTGGTTCTGAAGTTTAAAAAAAACCTTAATGATTAAGATCTGCATAATTAAAATTTAGACTTTAAAAACATACGCACTTAATGTTTGAGACATGAATGATTAAGATTCAAACATCTATTAAGTGCAAACAAATGAGGCATAAATAGGAAAGTAATTAAATGAGTATTTCTACATATTCGGAAAATAAATTGAATGATTAATTGTATATACAAGAAGATAATTAAATGACTATTTTGTTCAGTGTGAACTCTATTTTATAGCGGTTAATAAGACGAACGGCATTTCTCTAAGCACTTTCGTGCTTTTAACATAATATAGATATAGTTTATACTCCCTCAGATCCATTTTAATTGTTTTTTTAGTTTTTTTTTGGGTGCATAATATTTGATTTTTTCAAATATCAAGAAGGATTTAACGTATTTTTCCCAAAATTGTCCTTGGAATAAAGAGCCTAAGAATATTTGTTATATTTTCAATTAAACTTATTAAGGTTGTTATGGTCAATTTCACTATTAATTAATGTTAAAAGGTGGATTCCTTAATACGTGTGAAAACAATAATTAAAGTGAAACGAAGGGAGTACTAGTTTTTTATGACCTTGGATAGAAATAAAGGTATAATGTTGAGTTGATAGTACTCTCCCCGGTCCATAATAAGTGACATTTTGGTTTTTTATTTTGGTCTAAATAAGTGTCCCTTTACATGATCAAGAAGGAATTAATTTTAATTTTTTCAAAATTTGTTCTTATTTAAATATTCTAATATGTTACGGTAATAATTAATGGTAATTAAATATATTTTTAAAGATTTAATATATTTTTAGAGGTTTGTTAAAGGCTAAAAGTCACATATTTATTATAGACCAGGAGAAGTATAAATAGGTGATAACAATTTAAATGAAATGCACGCTATATTATTTATTAGATTAACGTAAATACCGAAATTCGGTTGAATATGAAAAACGACATACGCGTAGCGGCGGCTCTTATCCAATAAAATTACTTTTAGTAATAATTGGGTCCAAATTTTTCTGAACTTTGGTGGAAATTGGAAATCTCACTGCTTTTTCACTTTTAGGAGTAGTAGTTTCTTTTGAGATTCTCACGCGTTGTCTTTTTAACCTTTCTTTGTTAAAATATTATAAAGCTGTTATCGTCATCTAAGTTGTCCACTACTAGTAAAACAAAAGTTCGAAGTTTGATGTTGAAGTATTTCGGGCTCACACAGGATTCAGAAAAATGATATATTTTAAAATGTATAATATAGACAGTCTATTTTAACTGATTCCACAGTTCAAATCGATAATCTATAGTTACACGAAAATAATTTTATATACAAGATTTAAAAAGAAGTAGAGGCAAATGTTGGTTGTACAAACGTAGAGACATATTCAATGCAAATAAAAAGGCATAATTAGCAGTATTAAACTTTATGCCAAGGTGACAATATAATACTATATTCACACTCATTCCATGAATGAATTTGTACCTACCCCGTTACGTTTCATGTGCACACGATTTATTGGAAGTTTCCTTCTAATTACCTCCATAGTTAACTACAGCCACACCAAAGAATGTTTGAAGATTTCATGTTATTCTGACTTTAATGGTCTCATGTCTATCCTAAATGTAATCAACGACTATTACCCTTTGTTTTTAATGGACAAGAAATGACTATTACTCCCTCTGATCCATAATAAGCGTTTTTTTTGTATGGTCCAAAATAAGTGATTTTTTTAGTTTTTAAGAATGAATGAATTAATTTTTTTTCCTACACTGTCCTTGGAATAAATAATGTTGGAGTATATGGTCAATTTCATTGTAAATTAATATTAAAAAGTGAATTTCTTAATATGTGTTAAAACAACCAAAAAAATCATTTATTTTGGACAAGAGGAAGTATATATACATACCTCTATACCTTGGCGATGAACATTTTACATTAGCAAAAAAGAAAAAAAAAACTTAAGTCCATAATATTTGTCACTTTAGAATTAAAAAAAAAATTAGTTAGTTGTATTTTTTCCAAGTCCACCCTCACTAGTCCAAGAACGCATATAGTGTTATAAATAAAATTTTATTTATGGTGAATGTCTATATTCTAGAGAGATTCTAGGGTTTGTTACTTGGTGACTAAGTCACTCTTTCCATATAAATAGATGGGTCTTACCCCATTGTAAATCATCTCAAAATTCAATAAGAATTTCTCTCTCTTTCTCTGCAATATTTATTCTTATTCTTTTATTGTTTCATAACATATAGCTATTAATTACTCATTTAAGGAAGAGACGATGATAATTTAATCATATTTCATTAATGTGTTAAATAATTTTTAATGGACGTGCAAAAATCTTAAATACAGATAAGGGCCAGATGTAGTATATTAATTAGGACCTGAACAACCAACCATACGATACTGTAAAAATTTTAATATGTTCGATTTATTGTCATTAATTAATTTGTTCTTCCTAAAACTGATCTACTAAGTTCCACAATATAATATGATCACGCTCAACTATATCTAATAAAAGACTAAGCGTACGTTGTAAATATAATATGAGTATTTAGCTCAAAGTCGAATCCCACAGGGAATTAACATATCAGATGTTGTTGTTGGAGTACTAAATTCTCAATAATTAACTTTCTCAAAAGTTATGAATATCACTTTGTGTTGTTTATACTACTACAACTGAACTGAAAT
>ML291185.1:0-19646 GCA_005239495.1 Nicotiana undulata | reverse complement strand
ATGAATTATGGAAGTGGAATTCTTCAAGAATTGAAGTTATAAACATGCGGGAAGCCAAAGAATCACTTACCTGAGTTAACCACTCGCTAACACTATTCTGGAGCTCTTGGGGGTCTCAACAATGGAGGAAAATCGAGTTTGGGAAGAAAATAACGAAATGGAGCTTTTTATTAGAACTGCTCAGCAGTTTCCGCCCCTGCGGCCCTTGGTTCGCAAGTGCGGACTCGCACCTGCGGAAAAAGGGTCGCGCCTGCGATGGCTCTGGGGGAGGCCGCGCCTGCGATGGCCCTGGGGGAGGTCGCGCCTGCGAGAAGAAGGCCGCTCCTGCAGCTGGAGCCGCGCCTGCGATTGATTTTTCGCTGGTGCGGTCACACCAGAAGCAACCACACCAGCTATGAAATTTCTGGTTTTTGACCCCGCTTGGGGTCCTGGAGACCCCTGGGTCCACCCGAGCCCTCGAAAAATTACACCAACAAATTCCAAATCATATGACGGACTCGCTCGAGCTCCCAGAACACTAAAAACATCGTCCAAACTAGAAATCACTCTCCAAAACCCCTTAGTTCCAAACTTAAGTTTTCAAGAAAATTCCAATGGCTCACCAATACGCCGAACGAGTCTATACTGCTCGGAATGACCCCAAATTTTGCGGACAAGTCATAAATGACTATACGGAACTATTGCCAGTTCTGGAATTCCATTCGGACCATGATATCATAAGGTCCAATTCCAGGCTGAATTCTAAATCTTATGAAATCCTGAATTCCAATTCAGGTGCCGAAATACTCCCAGGTCATCAGAAACCCGAGGCGAACATACACCCAAGTTTAAAATCATCATCCGAAGCTGTTGGAGCTGTCAGAACTTGATTCCGAGGTCGTTTGCTCAAAATGCTGCTCGGAACCAAAATTAGCCAAATAGGCTAGCCTTTAGGAACCAAGTGTTCCTGAACTGGCCAAATAACTTCTGAATCTCGAACTACCTGCCCACACAAGTCATAAGGCACGAGTAGCCGCTATGAAAAGAGTCATTTACGGGAACGGAGTCCCAACACACAAAACGACCGGCTGGGTCGTTACAGTTGACTTTGTGCGATCGCGGAAGGGCCTTCGCGGCCGCGGTCGTGTTGTGCGGTCCGCGGTAGGGCCTTCGCGGCTGCGATCCCTTTTGTTCGGTCTGCGGCGGGGGCCTGAGGGGGTATATTTAAACGGGATTTTCAGTTATTTTTCATTTTTCAAAATCCTAAAAACATAAGAGGCGATTTTCCAAACACTCTTTCTTCTGCAAAACGTTAGTAAGTTATTTCTAACTCATTTTCTTTACTTCTTAACTTGTTCTTACAAGATTTCATCCTAGAATCTAGGGTTCTCATTGTCGAATTGGGAATTTTGGGTAAAACCTAAGAATATTGAAATTTGGGGATTTAGACATCAAATTGAGGTCGGATTTCAAAACCATTTATATATCCGGGCTCGAGGGTGAATGGGTAATCGGGTTTTGGTCCGAATTTCGGGTTTGGACCGAGCAGGCCCGGGGTCGATTTTTGACTTTTTGGGAAAAACTTTAGAAAACTCATTTCCATGCATTAGAATTGATTCATTTAGCATTTATTGATATAATTAAGTAACTTGTGGCTTGATACGAGCGAGTTGGTGGTGGAATCAAGAGGTAAAGCGGTAGTTAAGGCTTGAATTGTGTTCGTGGCATCGAGGTAAGTGTTTGGCCCATACTTAGCTTGAGGGAACATGTGTTGAGTCTTATTTGCTACGTGTTTATTATATGTCCAATGTATAGGTGAGGTGACGAGTACCTATATGGTTTGGTCAAGCATGCACGTGAGTCGAATATGAGAAATTATGTGATTTTCATTGAGGTTTATTGTGTTATGGATTTAATATCGATTTGGTAGTTATTCGTTTGAGGGAAATTCTTGGTTGTGAACACTATTGAGTACTTGAGAGATATTTTGTTAAATTATACACTAGTGTAGGTTTGGTTATAGCCGTGTCCCTTGCCGAGACGGTATTATTGCTGATGATTATTTCTTTGCATTGATAGTTTCTTATTGTTGATTTTCTTACCAAACTGTTGTTTTTGATATTTATGCACGAGGGGACATTCTGTGCCATGTTTATGTTATTTATGCACGAGGGGACATTCCGTGCCATGTTTATGTTATTTATGCACGAGGGGACATTCTGTGCCATATTTATGTTATTTATGCACGAGGGAACATTCCATGCCATGTTTATGTTGTTTATGCACGAGGGGACATTCTGTGCCACGTTTATGTTATTTATGCACGAGGGGACATTCCGTGGCGTGTTGTGATACTTTAGCACGAGGGGACATGCCGTGCCATTTTGTTTCACTTGTTTATTTCATGTTGATAATTCTCGTTATTATTTTGATATTTAAACGGTTGCCTCATTCCGTCCTTTCAGTATTTGCTACCCCTTTCCCCAACATGTTTCCCCGTTATTGTACGTAACTGTTTACTTCTTGTTGTTATTTCCCGTTATATTTTATTTAGACTGCACAGGTGATATTACTTGTCGTGTCCTAGCCTCGTCACTACTTCGCTGAGGTTAGGGTTGGCACTTACTCAGTAGATGGGGTCGGTTGTACTGATGCTACACCTGCACTTCTTTACGTTGTGCAGATCCCGGTACCGGACCCAATGACACTGATCGAGAAGGCTTTCTTCAGTCCACCAGGCGACACTGAGGTAGTCCTGCAGGCGTCTGCAGGCTTTGGTGTCACCTCCTATCATACTTCTTTTCCTGTCTTTACGTATTTCTGAGACAGTAGTACCTTGTTTATTCAGAACTTTATTTGTATCAATCATAGACAGTCCGTGAATTTGTGACACCATATTTTGGGGGTTGTTATTAAGGATTTTGTAATACTATTTACTTAAGTTGTTAGATTTCATTTCTTCCGCACTTTGATTTTTAATTGTTCTTGTATATCACCGTTAAATGCTAAATAATAAAGGAACATGTTAGAATAACCGGTAACATTGGCTTGTCTAGCGGGTTCAATGTTAGACGCCATCACGGTCCCGACAGTGGGATTTCGGGTCGTGACAAGTTGGTATCAGAGCACTAGGTTGTTTAGGTCTCACAATTCACGAAAAAACTTGGTAGAGTCTGAGGGATCGGTACGGAGACGTCTATACTTATCTCTCATAGGCTATGAAGTTAGGAATAATTTCCCTTCTATTCTACTCCATTGTGCGAATTTATTCTACCATGGATGATTGAACTTCCATACTCTTGCCCTCTCACAAATCTCGATAACACATAAAGCGTCTACAACTGGACAAGAGATAAAGCCCCGGTGATAGCTCCGATTAGGGGAAGAGACAGAAGTAGAGCTCGGTCTAAAGCTCGGACATCAACACCTATTGTGCAGTCTCAAGTGGATCTAGACACAGAGGTTCTAGCTCAGTCGGTACATGTTGGACTCGTCTAGATTCTAGAAGGATTTATAGCTACTCCAGTATTGCATAACAAGGGAATGGTTGAAAGCGCCGGGGTTGATTTATATGAGCTGTGAAGTTTAACATTGTGGATTATCAGGTATTGTGACCTATGACTTTGTGCCAAGTGGGGAAGTCCACTGTCAAGGAATAGATTGCGAGGCCATGTGTTATATCGGTTTTGGCTTGGAATGTATAAGGCCGGGGATTTTGCAAGAGATGAAGCTGGGAATTTTGGTACGTCTGCCTCCTTAATAACCCTATACTTCAGTACCAAAGGAGTTATTCAAACAACTTTAAATCTACAAAAGTTCTACTCCGCGCGGAAGTCACAGTTGTGGATTTTGGGATGCTCCAGAGGGAGTACAATGATTAGCTAGCTTCTAGACTACATAATTCGCGCCAAGATTTATCGGTATAGAGCTCTACTTTAGGTGACAATAGAGATGAGAGTTACCCCAAAATAATAATGAAAAGTATATGAATAAAAGGGGTAGTTCAACAATGTTGAGTCCACATGGTAAAAGAAGAAATTGGCCGCCGGTGTTTGTGGCAAGCCTACGAACAGGATGACCAGCCAACGCAACATCAATTACTTGACTTAGTTCTCATAAATGCTTTTGAAATAGTTGTTCTCGGACTCTCCATAATATGTGGCGCATAAGGTTTGAACGGGTGCGTCAGGTCATATGACGGTGTCAGAATATGCCATCAGGTTTGATAAGTTAGCCCGTCATACTCCTATTTCGATTCATCTAGCCAGAGGGCAAGTCCACGGACTCATTAAAGGACTCAATTATGACTGTAAAATTTTGTGCGACTCAGGGCAAGTTGATACTTTATGTCGGCTAATAGTAGAAATTGTCCTAGACTTGGGAGAGTTATATTTCATCATAGCACTCAAGCTACATGCCCCATTGTAGTTACAACTCATATACATGACCAACTAGGGGAAAAGGTGTCGTAATGTCGAAAGTGGAGGTCAGACTCCTAGAGGTGGAGACCCAGCCTGTTGATATATTTTCTATGGTATGGCTTAGGTCGTTACATTAAATAGTGTCATTGCAAGAACAGTCTCTAAATATTATAAAGTGATAATTTCTTGAACTTAATTTGATTATGCGTATCTAATAAAAACTCTTCTAATATGCTCCACTCTCGGGTGAGCTTCGTAACTCTAAAATCTACTTATGTGAATACTTGTATTGAGAAATTATATGGAGATAATTGTGTTTATCATTACGTGTTATAATTTTGTTTAACGGAAAATATTTAAAGGAAGGAAATGGAATGTTTCGATTGGAACGATATGCATATTACTTGTGATTCAGAATTGAGGACGAGATCCTCGCGTGTTAATATGATTTGGTATATTTAAACCGGGCTACGAGCCGCGGTGGAAGTTATGTATGGATGAGATCCTTGTGATGGAAATTCTTGTGTTTAAATTCTCTCTTTGTGAATTAAATTTTTTACTATAGTACTGGTAGGGAGTCATGCCTGTTAGACTTATTCATCCTTGTGATGGAAATTCTTGTGTTTAAATTCTCTCTTGTGAATTAAAATTTTTACTATAGTACTGGTAGAGAGTCATGCATGTTAGACTTATTCAAAAAACAATTATGTATAAGATATAATAATAATAATAATATTAATAAATAAATGAATGAATTAATGAATTAATTAACTATCTGTGCGTAATTTGCCAAATTCGTGCTGTAATTATGGAGCCTTAACCTGCAAGGTAGGTGCCCGCCCAAGTGGCGTTAAATGAGACACGTTATTTCGGGTATAATTACGAGGTCTTCAAGCATCGTATCTCGATATCAGTATTGCAAAGGTTTGAAAGGAGATTATTGTTAACGTGAAGTTATTTGATAATTCTGATATTGGATATGAACAACTATTAAGAAAATAGAGGCAGTTAAGAGTTGGCTTAGACCCACTACAGCTACGGAGATTAGAAGTTTCTTGGGCTGAGCAGGTTATTATCGCCGGTTTGTGGAGGGCTTGTCATCTATTGCAGCCCCGATGACCAGGTTGACTCAGAAGGGTGCCCCATTTAGGTGGTCAGATGAGTGTGAGGCGAGCTTTCAGAAGCTCAAGACAGCCTTGACCACGACATTGGTGTTGGTTTTGCCCTCAGGATCAAGGCCATATATTGTGTATTGTGATGCTTCACGGGTTGGACTTGATGTGGTGTTGATGCACGATGGAAAGGTTATAACTTATGCTTCACGTTAGTTGAAGGTTCATGAGAAGAACTATCAAGTTCATGATTTAGGGTTAGCAGCTATTGTCCATGCGTTGAAGATTTGGAGGTATTATCTGTATGGTGTGTCTTGTGAGGTGTTCACAGATCATAAGAGTTTGTAGTATCTATTCAAGCAGAAAGATTTGAATATGAGGCGGAGAAGATGGTTGGAGCTTTTGAAAGACTATGACATTACCATTCTATATCATCTCGGGAAGGCCAATGTGGTGGCCGATGCTTTGAGCCGGAAGCCAGCCAGCATGGGTAGTCTTGATTATATTCTGGTCGGGGAGTGACCACTTGCTTTAGATGTTCAGGCTTTGGCCAACCGATTCCTGAGATTGGATGTTTCTGAGACTGGCAGTGTTTTGGCTTATACCGTGGTACGTTCTTCTTTGTTTGATCGTATTCGGGATAGGCAGTATGATGATCGTCATTTATGTTTTCTCAGGGATACGGTTCGGCACGGAGGTGCCAAGCAGGTTACAGTTGATGATGATGGAGTCTTGAGGATGCAGGGCCGTATTTGTGTGCCTGATGTTGATGGTATTCGTGAGATGATATTGCAGGAGGCCCATAGTTCTCGGTATTCCATTCATCTGGGCGCCCCAAAGATGTACAAGGGTTTGCAGCAACATTATTGGTGGCGGAGGATGAAGAAAAATATTGTGGCATATGTAGCTCGGTGCCTGAACTGTCAGCAGGTTAAGTACGAGCATCAGAGACCTGGTGGTTTGATGCATCAGATTGAGATTCCCCAGTGGAAGTGAGAGCGTATCACCATGGATTTCGTAGTTGGACTTCCACGGACTCCGAGGATGTTTGATGCGGTGTGGGTCATTGTGGATAGGCTGACCAAGTTAGCACACTTCATTCCTGTATCAGTTTCGTATTCTTCGGAGAAGTTGGCAAAGATCTACATCAGGGAGATTGTTCTCCTGCATGGTGTGCCCGTGTCCATTATTTATGACCGAGGTACTCAGTTTACCTCCCATTTTTGGAGAGTATTCCAGCTTGAGTTGGGCACACGGATTGAGTTAAGCACAACGTTTCATCCTTAGACAGACGGACAGTCCGAGCGTACTATTCAGATCTTGGAGGATATGTTGCGGGCTTGTGTCATTGACTTTGAAGGTTTATGGGACCAGTTTTTTCCCTTAGCTGAGTTTGCCTACAATA
This sequence comes from Nicotiana undulata, assembly GCA_005239495.1. Taxonomy (NCBI): domain Eukaryota; kingdom Viridiplantae; phylum Streptophyta; class Magnoliopsida; order Solanales; family Solanaceae; genus Nicotiana; species Nicotiana undulata. The sequence continues at coordinate 12,729 of ML291185.1, read as the reverse complement.
ACATCCATCAGTCGAGCATACATATGGCTCCTTATGAGGCGTTGTATGGTAGGCGGTGTCGGTCTCCAGTCGGGTGGTTCGAGCCGGGATAGGCTAGGTTGTTGGGTTCAGAGTTAGTTCAGGATGTCTTGGATAAGGTGAAGATCATTCAAGATAGACTCCGTACATCTCAGTCCAGGCAGAAGAGTTATGCAGACCGTAGAGTTCGTGATTTGGCATTTATGATTGGAGATCAGGTATTGCTTCGGGTGTCGCCCATGAAGGGCGTGATGAGGTTCGGGAAGAAGGGCAAGTTGAGCCCTAGGTACATTGGTCCATTTGAGATTCTTGATAAGGTAGGAGAGGTGGCCTACATACTTGCTTTACCATCGAGTTTATCAGCCGTGCATCCGGTGTTTCATGTATCTATGCTTCAGAAGTATATAGTCGATCCCACTCATGTACTTGACTTCAACAATGTCCAGTTGGACAAGGATTTGACTTATGAGGAGGATCCGGTAGCCATATTAGACCAGTAGGTTTGTCAGTTGAGATCGAAGAGTTATCCTTCGGTCTGTGTTCAGTGAAGAGGTCAGCCTGTTGAGGCAGCTACCTGGGAGTCCGAGTCCGATATGCGGAGCCGATATCCCCATCTTTTCCCCGATTCAGGTACCTTTCTATGTCCGTTCGAGGACGAACGTTTGTTTTAAAGGTGGAGATTTTGATGACCCAAAAGGTCATCCCGTGTATTTTTAGTAATTTTGTGTCCCGAGGTCGTGAAAAAGTCCTTATATCTCACCTCGATTTGCGTGCACAGCCCGGGCATGTAGCCGGGAAGCCTTGATGTGAAAAACTGAGGAAATTAGCAATTTTGAATTCGAAATATGAATAAAGTTGACTTTGGTCAACATTTTTGGTAAACGGACCCGGACCTGTGATTTGACTGTCCCGGAGGGTCTGTAGGAAAATATGGGACTTGGGCATATGCCCCGAATCGAATTTCGAGGCCCTAAGTCAAAGAAATGAATTTTTAAGAGAAATTATTTTCTGAAAAATATAAAGGTTTTTTGAAAGTGAAATGTTATGTGAAACATGTGGTATCGGGCTCGTATTATGGTTCTGTAGCCCGGTACTGGTTCGATATAATTTATATGTGTTGTCTGTAAAGTTTGGTAAGAAACGTAATCCATTTGACATGATTCAGACCTAAAATGCAAAAAAAAATTGATGTTTAAAGAAGTTTTGAGAAGTTTCGTTGATTTTGAGGTTTAATTCGATGTTTATGATGTTATTTTGGTGATTTTATTACACGAATAAGTCAGTAGGAAGTTTTTGAGGTTGTGTGCACATTTGGTTTGGAGTTCCGAGGGGTCGGGTGAGTTTCAGATAGGTCCCGGGATGTTTTTAGGCTTAAACTAGGGCTGGGGCAGGTTCAGAGAAGTGCAGATCTATGAACCCGCCAGTGCGGTCCGTGGTCGACTTTGTGTGGTCCGCGGAAGGGCCTTCGCGGCCGCGGTCATCTTTGCGCGGTCCGCAGAAGGGCCTTCGCGGCCGCGGTCGTCTTTGCGCGGTCAGCGGAAGGGCCTTCACGGCCGCGGTCATCTTTGCGCGGTCTGCGAAAGGGCTTTCGCGGCCACGGTCGTCTTTGCGCTGTCCACGGAAGGGCCTTCGCGGCTGCGGTCGTCTTTGCACGGTCCGCGGAAGGGCGTTCGCGGCCGCGGCCGTGTTGTGCGGTCCGCGGTCCCTTTTGTGAGGTCTGCGGTGGGGGCGTGAGGGGGGTATATTTAAATGGGATTTTCAGTTATTTTTCATTTTTCAAAACCTTAAAATCATAAGAGACGATTTTTCAAACACTCTTTCTTCTCCAAAACATTAGTAAGTGATTTCTAACTCATTTTCTTTACTTCTTAACTTCTTTTTACAAGATTTCATCATAGAATCTAGGGTTCTCATTGTGGAATTAGGAATTTTGGGTAAAACCAAAGAATATTGAAATTTGGGGATTTAGACCTCAAATTGAGGTTGGATTCCAAAACCATTTATATATACGGGCTCGGGGTGAATGGGTAATCGGGTTTTGGTCCGAATTTCGGGTTTGGACCGAGTGGGCCCCGGGTCGATTTTTGACTTTTTGGGGAAAACTTTAGAAAACTCATTTCCATGCATTAGAATTGATTCATTTAGCATTTATTGATATAATTAAGTAACTTGTGGCTAGATACGTGCGAATTGGTGGTGGAATCAAGAGGTAAAGCGGCAGTGAAGGCTTGAATTGTGTTCGTGGCATCGAGGTAAGTGTTTGGCCTAACCTTAGCTTGAGGGAATAGGTGTTGAGTCTTATTTGCTACGTGTTTATTACATGTCTAATGTATAGGTGAGGTGACGAGTACCTATATGTTGTGGTCAAGCATGACCGTGAGTCGAATATGAGCAATTATGTGATTGTCATTGAGGTTTATTGTGTTATGGATTTAATATCGATTTGGCAGTTATTCAATTGAGGGAAATTCTTGGTTGTGAACATTGTTGAGTACTTGAGCGGTTGAGTGATATTTTCTTAAATTATACACTTATGTAGGTTTGGTTATAGTTGTGTCCCTTGCCGGGACGGTGTTATTGCTGATGATTATTTCTTTACATTTATAGTTTCTTATTGTTGATTTTCTTACCAAACTGTTGTTTTTGATATTTATGCACGAGGGGAAATTCCATGCCATGTTTATGTTATTTATGCACGAGGGGACATTCCATTCCATGTTTATGTTGTTTATGCACGAGGGGACATTCTGTGCCATGTTTATGTTATTTATGCACGAGGGGACATTTCGTGCCATGTTTATGTTGTTTATGCACGAGGGGACATTCCGTTCCACGTTTATGTTGTTTATGCACGAGGGGAAATTCCGTTCCACGTTCATGTTGTTTATGCACGAGGGGACATTCCGTGCCGCGTTGATGATATTTATGCACGAGGGGACATTCTGTGTCGTGTTGTGATACTTTAGCATGAGGGGACATGTCGTGCCATTTAATTTCATTTGTTTATTTTGTGTTGTTAATTCTCATTATTATTTTGATATTTAAACGGTTGCCTCGTTCCGTCCTTTCAGTATTTTCTACCCCTTTCCCCAACATATTTCCCTGTTATTGTACGTAACTGTTTACTTCCTGTTGTTATTTCCTGTTATATTTTATTTAGACTGCACATGTGATATTACTTGTCGTGTCCTAGCCTCGTCACTACTTCACCGAGGTTAGGCTCGGCACTTACTCAGTACATGGGGTTGGTTGTACTGATGCTACACCTGCACTTCTTTATGTTGTGCAGATCCCGGTACCAGACCTAATGGACACTGATCGAGGAGGCTTCCTTCAGTCCACCAGGCGACACTGAGGTAGTCCTGCAGGCGTCCGCAGGCCTTGGCGTCACCTCCTATCATACTTCTTTTCCTGTCTTTACGTATTTCTGAGATAATAGTACCTTGTTTATTCAGACCTTTATTTGTAGCAATCATAGACAGTCCGTGAAATTGTGACACCAGATTTTGGGGGTTGTTATTAAGGATTTTGTAATACTTTTTACTTAAGTTGTTAGATTTCATTTCTTCCGCACTTTGATTTCTAATTGTTCTTGTATATCACCATTAAATGCTAAATAATAAAGGAACAGGTTAGAATAACTGGTAACGTTGGCTTGTCTAGCGGGTTCAACGTTAGACGCCATCACGGTCCCGACGGTGAGATTTCGGGTCGTGACAGACCCATCGGGCATGAGCGAGGGTCCATTACGGGCCCCATCTTCACCACCAGAAACACACATACCCAAATACAAAAGCCCTTTACTCAAAGCTTCACCAATACGTCGTTCAATGTTCTCGTACCACTCGTTACCTCCATCAATAATCGTATTGCCAAGCTCCATGTGTTCAGCTAAAACAGCAATCGTCTGATCAGCGGGGGACCCAGCTTTAACGAGGATGATAATAGATCTGTGTCGTTGAATCGACACCACGAAATCACGCGGATTGTACTGACCTGTTAAAGGTAGTTGACCTTCGCGTTGAGCGCGATCTAGGGTTTCGTCAACTTTAGAAGTGGTTCTGTTGTAAACGGAAATCGGGAACCCTTTCTCGGTGATGTTTAGGGCTAGATTTTGGCCCATAACAGCTAGGCCAGCTAGCCCAATACGAGATAAAGCTTGAGTAGTAGCAGATCCTTCCATGGCGGAATGAATGAGAAAATATTAAGGAGGAAAGTAGAAAGGAAAAAGAGATCTTTTGAGAAGAGAGGGAAGAAGATGAATATATAGTGAAAATGAATGTTTGGTGGGAGCGATATTAGGTATGGGGGGAGAGTGAAAGACTCGTCGAGGGAGTGAAAGGGTAGTGGCTGAAACTGCCAACGAGAGGTTGGCGTACTCGTCGATGTTTTCTATTAGTAATTCTTAGGGGTTGTTTGGGTTATGTAAATGAACAATCGTATCAAAATTATCATAATAGATTAATTTTTTATAATAATATATAGGTTATTTCATAAATATTTTCTATTTTAAGGTTTTATCCACTCATTATTAGTTCAAATATTCTTGGTTCGTGATGATAGGCTATAATTAAGTATTTTAGTCGCCTATTACACTTTAATTTACTGCACTTTAATTGAGTTTGAGCTTTAATCGCTAGTGTTTTGCAATAAATGTGTGTTTTATGCCTTGTAGGAGTTATTCCGTCTATGTAGATGTTATGGAATGAATTCAAGCTATTCTGGAGCTTTGAAGTCTAAGTAAAAGCCCAAGGATTAAGTTGGGATCGTGCTCGGGATCAACGGATGATAGTGCACTTTAAGAATGAAACGAAGAATCGAGCAGGCATATTGAGAATTGTCCAGTAAAATGCACATAACTTTTCGCTCAGAAATTTATTTGGGCTCCACAATATATCGTTGGAAAGATATTTAAAAGCGCTACAACTTTCACGCTTTATATTTTTCTAAATTTCCACAGTCGCGTCGCGTGGGGGCGTCACAGCTGTGTAAATTGTCCTATTTCGCGGGGGAGAAGGTGTTTTCTTTTGGGCCCGACCCTACTTGGTATAAATACAGGTAAAAATGTATTTTTGTGACTTTTGACACATTTTTTACCCAGAGAGAGCACAGAGCCGCCGTGGAGGCCGAGTTTCATCTTTTCTTCCACCAAACTTAGTATTTTTTATGTTTCTTTGTATGGCTTGTTGTTTGGCTACCATGTCTATGTGGAGCTAAAACTTCATGTTCTAGGTTTGTGGTTCTTTCATGACTATTGTTATTCGAATATTGATTTTGATTTCTTGATTTATCGTATTGGTTTATTTATTCAATCTTGTGCTTAATTATTTAATTGTTTGATCACCAATTGAATACTATCTACGAATCTAGAATTGAACTCGAAAGTGAAAATTCTAGATTGCAAATAGAATTAAATAGAGCAAGTTCTTGAACCTGGGCATCGGGGAACGAATTCACAATTAGGATAGACATATACCTAATTGTCTTGCTTGGTTGAAATACATGAAGTGTAAATGCATTTTTGTTAATCTTAATTCCATAAACATATAGGCATTAAGTTAGCTTGAATGGGCGAGTAAGAACTCGACAGATTCTTACAAGCAATATTAATCTTGTCAACCAATAAACCAGATAAATTAACTAGTCAATTCAATTGAAGAATACGATATGATTGTTAGATAGCCCATAACCCTAGATCATTTTCATCGCATTGATAACATAAAAATCTGCTCTTCTTTTGTTCAGAGCTCATTATTTGTTTTCTTTATTTTAATTAATTTAGAATCAAATATTTGTAAGTTTAATTATTGTTAGATACTTAGGATAGTCTAATTTAGTTAATAGTTTACCACAAGTATTCGTGGGTTCGACATCTGACTTTTAGTCACTTTATTACTTGACGACCGCGTATACTTGCGTGTGTGTTTGGCTGCAATAATTCATAATGTATAGAATTTTGAATATATATATATATATATATATATATATATATATATATATATATATATATATATATATATATATATATATATATATATAAACATAGATTAATACCTCAAACCAAAGTTATTACAGTCAGACCTCTCAATAACAACATCCCTACATAACAACACTTCACTATAAATTATACATCAATTATACTGAAAATTTACCTCCATTATTTAACAAATTGTGGGTTCCTTCGCGGACATCCGATAAAAAAAGTTACAAATAGTGGTGGTAAAATGGATTAAAAAAAGTTATCCACCTATATTATCTATTAAAAAATGGGTTGAATAATAAAGTTTTTAAAAATGGATCAATATGATTATATGGATAAGATCCATATTATCTACTTAATAAATAGATAATTAATGGATAACTAATGAGTTTAATTTTTATATTCGTAAAGACTCTAATTGGTGGTTTCTCGAGTTTGGGAGACTAGATTCTCTCAAAAGTAACATATTCAAGAAGTCATGGATCATATGATTATTTATATTATCAACTAGTTAACCCATTTTTTTTCATATTGAATATAAGTCTGATCGAATAATTTATCCATTTTTACATTACTCGTTGTCGACCGACCCGTTTGCCACCCATAGTTACAAATGTTGAACATAATATCTAATATATATTGGTGAAATATTAAAAAACCAGCCTGATGATCATTTCAATTGAAAGGATGCTTTTCACTCACAAAATATTAAAAATTCTCAAGTGGAACAACAACAACAACAATAACATATTCAAGGGAATCTCACAAATAGGGTCTGGAGAAGATAATGTGTGCGCAGATCTTACCCCTGTAATAGAGAGGTAGAGAGGTTATTTTCGGTAGACCCTCGGCTCAAGAATAATGAAAAGAAGCAATAAACAAATAGTAGCAACAACAAAGTAATATAACATGGAAATAAACGACCCAGTACGCATTAACAATGAACTAGGAAGCAAGTGGAATAATGTCTAAACACAATTATAAGCCTTTAAGTAGATTTTCAATTTTAATTTCAAATACGATTTTTACAAGGTGAGCATGGAGCAACGGTCAAGTTGTTTCCGTGTAACTTATAGATCGCGAATTTGAGTCGTGGAATCAACTACTAATGTGCTTGCACCAAGGTAGGTTACCTACATCAGATCCCCTTGAGATGCGACTCTTTTCCGGACTCATCGTGAAGGCGAGATGTTTTATACACTGAGCTGTCACAATTTTAAATACTCTTTTATAACCTAATCAAATATCATCCTACCCTACAAAAAGATATTTATCCCCAAGTCCAAACAACCTCTTAAAGGTATTAACTACGACACCGTTCGGTCAGCTGGTTTGTTAGTTAGTGAGTCGGTGCCGCGGTGGAAAGTGATATCCAGGTAGGACGAAAGAAGAAAAATATCCTATGACTGATTAATTGCTCAAAGGAAAACTATTCGATGGAACTTATTGGAGCATATACTACTAATCATGTGTTTGGATATAGTATATTCTAAAAATTGTCATGATTAAAAGTATAAGTGGGAGATTATTGGAATATATACTATTAACCATGGGTTTGGTTTGGATATAGTATTTATTATGGAATAATTGTTTATTCAATTTTAATAAAGTTTTGTCACGATCCAAATTTTCCCCCGTTGGGTATCGTGATGACACCTAGTCTTAGGGACTAGGTAAGCCTAACAGTCTCGATATAGAAATCTTGACGTAATTACAATGTTCCAAAACCGGTAATACAAGTCATAAGATCTACGCAATCTTCTACAACTTCTTGGAAATAAATACACAGTGTATGAATTCATTATCCTTGCTTTTTCCCCCTTCTAATTTACCCTCAAATGACAGGGAGGTACATTGTCTATGTTCTTTGTTGTATGAATGTCAAGGATTCATTCGTTGTTCTTTTCTTGGTGGGTCTTCACTCTGTCAAGAGTTTGTCATTTTTCTTCTATTCGTATACGTCACGAGCTCTCTAATTTTAGAGTAATTTATGTCCTGGTGATCTTTCAATTTTTCATTTCGAAGTATTCTTGGGAATGTGTTAAAGTTGGTCTTATTAGTAGTTTTCATTTTCCAATGGAGGAAATAATCATGAGTGTAGAGTAGTGCATGCGTGTATGTTTTTTTTTTGGGGGGTGGGGGGGGTTCTTTGCTCTTTCAGATCAATCTGCTCTTATTCATCATCTATTTGACTGCTAAGGTTTCTCTTATGTATTTTTATTATTTGTTTGGTGTTTTCTTGTTTTTCTGGTAAATGACAGGAGGAAAGCATAATAATAGGCAAATAGATGGGAGAAATCGGCGTGTTTTCAGGGTAGCTGGAAACCTTGTGGCTGCTTCAGTTATTAATAGAATGCTAATGGATAACCACGTTCGACCTGTTTCTCGATCTTCATACGAATTTTATATGAGTATCTGTAATTGTTACAAAACTTTCCTTTGTCAAATTCTTTTTTAGCTCATTTAGTGCTAAAAGAGTTCGTCAGAACTTTTGGTCAAATTTCAGTGTTGCGACAATTCATTTGACTTAATAGTTTATCATATTTTTTTTATAGTAATTCTAATTTCTACCATCTTACACATTTGTATTAGTAGGTCCTATTGTAAAGTCAGTACGTTTTTTGGGTAACATATAAATTAGAAACAACATGATTTAAAAAAGTAAGATTTCTGTAGTAGCTATGTAGTCTTCCATTTCTCTACACAAGCTCATCTCTTGGAGACATTATCACTCTACCTTTATTTACAGTAGTTTAATTCTGTTTACATTGGGTCCGGGCTTTGACCGAGCTACCTCCACTAGTATATATATATATAACTAATAAAGAAAAATACTTAGTACATAATGTTTTTTCAAAATACGTAATTTTTAAATATACTTTTTTCAACAAAAGACTTCCAAATATTATTTTCTGCAAAACCAATGCTTTTCAATATATCTTGGAAATAAAAGTCCTTCAGACATAATCTCCTTCGAAGCCATTACTTTTTAAGTAATACTTTTCAACAAAATCTTTTGATCCTAATCTCCTCAAGATAAATCTACCGGCACTCAGCCCGTAACTTCAGGAATTGTCATGCAGTACAGGAGGAATATCAAGTCTTGTCAATAATGCAGGAATCAATATGAATATCCAAATTGAAACAACAGAATAATAACACTTAAACAGGTGCAGTAAATATCAAACAGGAGCAACAAAAATAATAATAATACAAAGACAAGTGCACGACATCACCCTTCGTGCTTTTACTCTCATCCTCACCAAAACAAGTGCATGACATCACCCTTCGTGCTTTTACTCTCATCCTCAAAATAAATAAATAGAAACGGCATGGCATCACCCTTCGTGCTTTTAATACCATAACATAGCACGGCATTACCCTTCGTGCTTTAAATATCATAACATGGCACGACATTACCCTTCGTGCTTTAATATCATAATATGGCCACGACATTACCCTTCGTGCTTTAATATCATAACATGGCACTGCATTACCCTTCGTGCTTTAATATAATAACATGGCACGACATCACCCTTCGTGCTTTACACTCCCATCCTCACAATAAATAATACATTGTACCACCCTTCGTGCTTTACACTCTTCCTCACCCAAACAATATCAAGAACAACAGTTTGGCAAGGAAAATCAACAATATGAACCATAAATCACAATATCCCGGCAAGGGAGTCAACAATGCAAACAATATCATTAATAGCATAAACAATAATAGAAACCATACCATCCCGGCAAGGGAGTCAACAATGAAAACAACATCATCCCGGCAAGGGAACAACTATAACCAATATCGCCTAAACAATTAACTTCACGGAATGAAACTCAGCTTGAACAAAGGCCCAGTAACAGGCAACATCAAGGAAATATCAACAACATAAAAGTTTATCAACTAGACCTAAGTAGCACTTAAGGGGAAAAAATCATATAATTCACAACGTAAGACTCACGGGCACGCTTGACACCAACGAACGGATGTTTCAACTACGACTAAACAACTATAAATCTAGATAACACTAATATAGTCAATTTGGCAGTTTTAGGAAGAAAATATAGCATGATGATAAGAGCGGTAAAATATTCAGTTAAGTCAATTAAGAACAAATAACCAACGACGGAATCCAAAAGCGAGTAATTCTAATTTAAGCAGGAAAGGATTAAATTAACAACCAAGGATTCAAATGTAACAATTACAATTCATACACAGGTAACATAAGAACCTACAAACCCTAAAAGGCCAACCTATTTGCAAATAAGTCCGAGTACGCACTCGTCATCTCGTGTGATGATCTAAGGGGTCCTTTTATCAAATTAGACTTCGTTCTATGCCAAATAGACATAAAAAGACTAAAATAAAATACCTAGATTTGTGTGCGCAGTCCGGACGTGAAACCGGAAAGCTTTTATGTGAAAATATGAGAAATAGTGATTTTTAGAATTTAAATTTGGTAAAAGTTTACTCTGGTCATCATTTTGAGTAAACGGACTCGGATCCGTATTCCGACGATCCCGGGAGGTCCGCAGTAAAATATGGGACTCGGGCATGTGCCGAAAATGAATTCCGAGGTCCCAAGCCTTAGAAATTAATTGTTGAAAGAAATTATTTTGCTGAAATTTTCATGAATTAAAGAAAAGAAATAATGCTAAAAATCATTGGTACCGGGCCCGTATTTTGGTTCCGGAGCCCGGTACAGCTTTGTCATGATAATTAAAGGTTAACTGTAAAATTTGGTGAAAAACGGAGTTCGTTTGACGTGATTTGGACATCCGATCGAGAAATTATGAACTTAAGAGTTTTTGATGAAAATGATGAGTTTTGAGGTTTAATTCATAGATTTACATGTTATTTTCATGATTTTATCGCACGCGCAAGTCCGTATGATATTTTTAGACTTGCGTGCATGATTTTTTTAGAGCCCCGAAGGCTCGGGTGAGTTTCGGATAGGCCACGGGGTGTTTTACACTTGAAAATAACTACTGGTTTTTCCAGTTCTGGTGTCCATGTATTTTGGCCTGTGCGATCGCATAAGAAAGTCCGCGATCGCACAAAGTAAAAATTTGAGGTCTTGTTTGGTACCATGTGCGAACGCAGCTCAGTGCTTGCGATCGCGAAGCACAACCTGGGCCAAGTTGTGCGATCGCACAGCATACAGTGCAAACGCACTGAGTAAATCAGGCCTGGGGGGAGGTCAATACCCTGTGCGATCGCACCCCTCCCCATGAGAACGCACTGAACAATTTTCCCTTACCCTGTGCGATCTCACCTCTTTATCCGCGATCGCACAGTTGCCCAGCCCAGCTAATATAAATACCTGTTAAAAACGAGCAGAACCCTTTCTTCTCCAAATTTTCGGAGTTCCAGCCCTAAAAATGAGTTTTCTTCAGAAATCTTCATCCCAATTCATAGGTAATCAATTTCAAACTTTGTTCTTTCAATTCCTTACTATTTTGCATCACTTTTAAAGCAAAAACAAAGAATTTTCATGGTAAAAATCTAGGATTTTGGGTAGAATTAGGGAGTTTTGTAAAATTTGAATTTTTATATCAAATTAAGGTCGGATTCCAAAACTAATAGCATATTTGGGTTCGTGGGTGAAGGGTAAACGTAATTTGGTCCTAACCCCGAGTTTAGACCAAGCGGGTCCGGGGTCGGGTTTTTACTTTTTTTTAGAAAACTTAGGAAAAATTATATTTTTCAATAAAGTTAGTTCCTTTAGAATTAGTTAATGATATTAAGTTAATTTTTATTAGATTCGAGCAAGTTAGAGGTGAATTCAAAAGGAAAAACAATAATTGAACAGTGAGTGGCCTGCGGAGTTGAGGTAAGTGTTTGGTCTAACTTTGGCTTGAGGGAATAAGACTCCACACTTGTTTGCTATATGAATTTCATGGGCGTGGTGTATAGGTGTGGTGACGAGTATCTATGCACCACCCAAAGTGTTTTCTAAAACATGATCCCCTTTCCCGTTCCCCACTTATTTGATTACTGTCTTAACTGTTATATGTTCATTATTGTTTCTATGAATATTTGGCCTTGTTGAATTGTTCTTAGTTATTGTTGTGGCTGTTTGGAAAGAGTATTGGTTGTTTGAGCTGGTTCCCTCGTGATATAAATATGGCTGGGAGGTTTGATATTGTTTTTGTGGAATAAATGTATATATATTTTGATATTCTTGTTGGTTTCATGGTTGAGAGGTTATTGATGAAGTCATGAGAAAAATACAGTTTATTATTTATAATTGTTGAAACAAAAGTATTGTGAAAGGCTTGGCCTGATTTGTGAAATTTTGAATAAACTGATATGATATGTCTGGCGGGAGCGGGTTGCACGCCGCAACAAGGAGTGATAAGGGAGGACATGTGGAATCGGGTTGCACGCCGCAACAGGAGTAATAAGGGAGATATTTTTGGGAGGAGCAATAAGGGAGGACTGGTGGGAGCGGGTTGACGCCGCAACAAGAAATGATAAGGGAGGATATTTATATTTATATTTTACTGATTTCTTTTCAAGAAAAAGGAAATAAAAGTTTTGAAAAGATAAATTTTCTATTTTACTACTCTTTAAAATATTTTAGCACTATTTTGTTCAAAGTTAAAGTTTGGAACTTTGAAGAGTTATTTGAGAATTGGTTATAACTTAGTTATTGTATATTGTTGTTGTCACGACCCCAAATCCTAACAGGTCGTGATGGCGCCTATCGTGGAACTAGGCTAGC
>ML291184.1:40596-91129 GCA_005239495.1 Nicotiana undulata | reverse complement strand
ACAACATTAAGAAGTGCAGTGTAGCATCAGTACAACCGACCCCATGTACTGAGTAAGTGCCGAGCCTAACCTCGGCCGAAGTAGTGACGAGGCTAGACTTAGCAACAACGTTAACATGTCCTATTTTACAACTCAAAGCATGGAAAAACAAGGCAAAAGATAGGCAGACAAGTATGGGCTACGGGAGCAGTAAAGGGGAACAAGTGAAATGAAGCAGTTAAATTGACATATAGAAGTAAATAAGGGAGGAAATTTAACACAATAGCTAACGAAACAAATATGAATACCAGAAATGTAAATAATGGCACGGCATCACCCTTCATGCTTTTACTCTCTTCCTCACAATGCGATGTATAATGTGAAATAGTATAATCATGGCACGACATCACCCTTCGTGATTTTACTCTCTTCCTCACAATGCGATGTACAATGTAAGGCAATATAAATCATGGCACGACATTAACCTTCGTGCTTGTAATCAATGTAAATCATGGCACGACATTAACCTTCGTGCTTATAATTAATGTGAATCATGGCACGGCATCACCCTTCGTGCTTTACACTCTTCCTCACTATGCAAAGTAATCAAATATCATGGCACGACATCACCCTTCGTGCTTTACACTCTTCCTCACCAAACAAAGACAGATATAATGGCAAGGAATACATCATAGTGGAAATACATTTCAATATCACCCGGCAAAAGGAAAACATCAATCAATATCACAACAATTGTCCGGCAAGGGTCTCAGCTATAACCAATCAATTCAAATATATCCTTAACAGTTGGATTTTCAATCAAACCAATACATCATAGGTTCATCAACCAAGATTTCCAACAGTAACAGCTTCCAAGTAGAGACAAGTTCATAATATAACGAACATGGACGTAATAACAAGATCTTCATCAAAATTAGACTCACGGCCATGCTTGACACACAATGCATAGGTACTCGTCACCTTACCTATGCATTTAACATGATAAACACTTAGCTCATAGCATACAATACCTATTCCCTCACCAAAGTTAGGCAAGACACTTACCTCGGGTCCAAAATATAGCAATCAACCCTCTAACACCGCCTTTCCTTTAGAACTCAACTCCGGAATGGTATTATCTAGACATAATTAACTCAAGTATATCAATAAAGACTCAATAAATCCAACCCATAGCCTAATTACACAATTCCTATCATTCTTCCAAAAATTCCAAAATTCGACCCCGGCCCACTTGGTCTAAACATGAGGCTCGGACCAAAACTCGATCGCCCATGCCCCCACGAGTTAGATTATATAGTTTGTTTTGAAATTCGACCCCAAATTGAGGTTGAATTACCCAAAATTCCCAAAAACCTAACTCTACCCAAAACCCCTAGTTTCTACTTTGATTTTAGGATTTTAGGCCTAGATTCTAGTGATTAGTTGATGAAAGTAAGAGAAAATGATGTCAAAAACACTTACCTATGGAGCTATGGAGGGAGAATTGGCTTGGAGGTCTTCAATGGAGGTTGGATAAGGAGGAGAAGGCTGAAAATATCAAAATCCCGTATGGAGTGTTCTGTTTTTTATTAAGGATATAGTTGGGCGATTTTGTTCATCGCGATCGCGGAACTGGAGTTGCGATCGCGGAGGGTCTGATCCTAAAGCACTGCGATTGCGACTGGAATGATGCGATCGCGAAGAAGGACCTAGGATACCCCCACATTGCGATCGCGAAGAAGCGGTTGCGATCGCACTGACCAAGGACCCCACGCTACGCGATCGCGGACTGGACCTTGCGATCGCGAAGAGTACTTGGCTAGACCCCCACCCAGCTCTAACAATACAGTGCGATCACGGACACACTATTACGATCGCGAAAGGCTACTGGTCCCCTTTCTCTCCTACCTCTATGTGATCGCTACATTACCTATGCGATCGCATAGAGAATTTCACCAGACACCAGAAACTTAAGAAAAAACAGATTTTCCCCACTTTAACACCCCGTTAGCTACCCGAAACTCACCCGAGCCCTCGGGTCTCAAAACCAAAAAGACACACGACTCCCAAAATATCCTACGGACTTATTCAAGCATTTAAATCACCAAGATATCATCAAAATCATCGAATTAAACCTCAAAACTCTTAGAATTTTCTTAAAACTTCATAAAGCTTAATTTTTCCAATTTTGATCCGAAACACGTCATTTTAAGTCCATTTTACACCAAATTTCATAGATAAGTCACATAACATATATTAAACCTGTTCCGAGCTCCGGAACCATAATACGGGCCATGTAACACGGTTTTCAAATCAATTATCATTTTCAAAAACCTTCATTATTTTTAGAAAACAATTTTCTTTGAAAATTTATTTCTCGGGCTTGGGACCTCGGAATTCAATTCCGGGCATACGCCCAAGTCTCATATTTTCCTACAGACCCTCCGGGATCGTCAAATCATGGGTCCGGATCCGTTTACCAAAAATGTTGACCAAAGCCAACTTTAATCAATTAATTAACACAAAAATTCCACTTTTATCAAATTTCCACATAAGAGCTTCCCGGCTACACGCCTGGGCTGCGCACGCATATCGAGGTGAGATTAACGGAGGCTTTCAGAGCCTCGGAACACAGATTTAGCTGAATTTACTTAGGATGACCCTTTTGGGTCATCACAATAAGATTAATATTGAATATATTGTATAAACAATTTTGGAATTTGTAATGTTGTGATTTGTTGAAATTAGTAATGTTCGGGCAATTTATTGACTATTTAGTTTGGTGCATTAAAAATAACATGTATTGTATAATTTTTTTAATAAAAATTCTTTGTTTATAAAAATAACCTTAAAAAACTTAAAAAGATTTTGAAAGAGAAATTATATCTTTATACATGCTTATCCATATATTAAAATTTATGGTATTGTTAATGCCATAGTTTCTTATGTATAAAAATCGTATTTAACAAGGTGTAGGTTGAAAAGTACTAAGGGGTCGTTTGGTTGGAATACGATTTATACCGGTATAAGTTATGCCGGTATAAGTTATATATATTGAGATAAGTTATGCTGGGATTAGTTATGCTGGGATTGTTATTTATTCATTGTTTGGTATGTTGTATTAAGAATGACAATTGCATAATTTCTACGAAGAAGGTATAAGTTATAACGGTGCTAATTACTTCACCTTCTATAAGGTATAAGTTATCCCAGTGTTAAAATTAACACCAGGGTAACTTATACCTGGTTTGTTAACCAAACAGGGTATTAAGGTGGTATTAAATTTTTATACCACCCTTATACCTTCGTATACCTCATACCAAACGACCCCTAAGAGTACCAAACAAAAGATTAATAATACTAAAGCTGATACTGTATGATTTTCCCTAATACTTCCTACCAAACGACCTCTAAGGGGTTGTGATGACCCGATAGGTTATTTTATATTTTGAAATCGAATTATGTGATCTGAAGCCTTAAAAATCTTGTTTTAGCCTTCCTCGATTTGCGTGCGTAGTTCGGGCGTCTTTTCGGGAAACTTTTATGTTAAAAATAGAGAAACATATGAAATTTTGCCTTTAAATCCACTTGAATTGACTTCGGTCAACGTTTTGAGCAAACGGATCCGGAATTATGTTTTGACGGTCCCGGTGGGTCCCTAGCCCGAGTTATCGCATTTTATAAAAATTTAAAGTTTAAGGCGTAATGAACTTGAAATGTTTGACCGATGTTTGACTTTTGGATATCAGGTCCGTATTTTAGTTATAGAGCCCGGTATAGGTCCAATAGTACATTTATGACTTGTCTGTCAAATTTGGGGAGAAACGGAGTTGGTTTGACGTGATTCGGTCGTCCGGTTGTGAAAATAAAAGTTTCAAAGTGTTCTTGAAAATCTCATTTGATTTGGTGGTCGATTCGTAGTTCTAGGCGTTATTTTGGCGATCTGATCGCGCGAGCAAGTTCGTATGATGTTTTTAAACTTGTGTGCATAGTTGGTTTAGAGCCCCAAGGGCTCGGGTGAGATTCGGATAGGCTACAGAGTGAATTTGGACTTAGAACTCAGGTGGTGTCTACAATTTTCTGATAACTGACCTCTGATCTCGCATTTGCGAGATCAGTGTTCGCATTTGTGAATATTCCCTATTCTTGACATGCTCGCATTTGTGAGCCAATTCTTCGTTTTGCGAAGAGTACCTACGTCAGCATAAATTCGCATTTGCAATCATGAGGTCGCATTTGCGGGAAGGCCAGAGTTCGCATTTGCGAATGGGGTCAGGTGGGAGCAGTGATCACTCAAATGGTTTCATTTGCGGTACGTCAGTGTTCGCATTTGCGAACTTTTCACCGTAAATGCAATGATTGCAGAGGTGTGAGAGTCTTCGCAAATGCGATGGATTTCTCGCATTTGTGGGGTTCGCATTTGCGAACCCCAAGTCGCAAATAAGACATCTGCAACTAACCAAAACTTGACTTAGACGAGATGTTTGGTTCATTTTTCAAATTTTAAAAAACCTAGAACCCTAGAGACGATTTTTCCAAGATCCCTTCTTCCCCAACTCATTGGTAAGTGATCTAACCTATTTCAATCTTTCATTACTTTTCACAAGTTTTTAAACTAAAATCTAGTGTTTCCATGGTGGAATTGGGGGTTTTGGGGTAAAAATTAGGGATTTGGTATTTTAGACCTCAAATTGAGGTCGGATTCCAAAACAAATTACATAACCGGGCTCGGGGGTGAATGGATAATCGGGTTTTGGTCTGAATTTCGAGATTGGACCAAGTGGGCCCGGCGTTGCCTCGATTAGAGTGAAGATGGACTTATGGCCATTCTACTAGTAGGGTTATCTCTTGTATGAAGGCTCAGTGTATGGTCGAGAAGGGGTGTCTAACTTATTTGGCTTATGTTTGTGATTCTAGTGCGGAGGTTCCTTCCATGGATTTAGTACTAGTTGTTCCTGAGTTTCCAGATGTGTTTCCTGCACACCTGTCGGGGATGCCACCCGATAGGAATATTGATTTCTGTATTGATTTGGCTTTGGCACTCAACCCATTTCCATTCTGCCATATCGTATAGCCCCTCCAGAGTTGAAGAAATTGAAGGAACAGTTGCAAGATTTGCTTGATAAGGGCTTCATTAGACCTAGTGTCTCACCCCTTCGTTGTTCATGAAGAAGAAGGATGGATCTTTGAGGATGTGCATAGATTATCGGTAGTTGAATAAAGTCACCTTCAAGAACAAATATCCATTGCCGAGGATTGATGACTAGTTTGATTAGCTCTCGGGTGCCAAGGCGTTTTCGAAGATTGATTTGAGATCTGGCTACCATTAGTTGAGGATTAGGGCATATGATGTCCCTAGATAGATTTTCAGACTCGGTACAGGCATTATGAGTTTCTAATGATGTCCTTTGGTATGACAGATGCCCCATCGACATTTATGGATTTGATGAACCGAGTGTTCAATACTTATTTGGACTCCTTTGTGATTGTGTTTATTGATGATATCTTGATCTATTCCCGCAGTCGAGAGGAGCATGAGCAACATCTTAGGATTGTACTTCAGACTCTGAGAGCCAGCCAGTTATATGCTAAGTCTTCAAAGTGCGAGTTTTAGTTGGATTCAGTCGCTTTCTTGGGTCACATTGTATCACTAGAGGGCATTCAGTAGATCCTAAGAAGATTGAGGCAGTTTAGAACTGACCTAGACCCACTTCATCCACGGAGATCAGGAGTTTCTTTGGTTTGGCGGGCTATTATCATCGATTTGTGGAGGGATTTTCATCTATAGCAACCTCGTTGACCCATAAGAGTTCCCCGTTCAGAAGATCAAATGAGTGTGAGTCGAGCTTTCAGAAGCTCAAGACTGCTTTGACTACAACATTGGTGTTGGTGTTACCCATTGGTTCAAGATCTTATACGGTATATTGTGATACATCTCGTGTTGGGCTCGGTGCACTATTGATGCAGGAGGGCAGGGTGATTGCATATGCGTCACGGCAGTTGAAGGTTCATGAGAATATGTCCATGACTTAGAGTTGGCAGCCATTGTTCATGCGCTGAAGATTTCGAGGCACTATCTTTTTGGCGTGTCGTGTGACGTCTTCACGGATCATCGGAGCCTTCAGTATCTGCTCAAGAAAAATGATCTCAATTTGAGGCAGAGTAGGTGGTTGGATCTATTGAAAGACTATGATATCTCTATTTTGTATCATCCCGTGAAGGCCAATATAGTGGCCGACACCTTGAGTAGAAAGGCAACGAGTATGGGAAGCCTGGTGTTCATTCCAATCGGTGAGAGGCCGCTTGCATAAGATATTCAGACTTTAGCCAACCTGTTTGTGAGGTTGGATATTTCAGAGCACAACCATGTTCTAGCTTGTACAGTCACTCGGTCTTCTTTGTTTGAGTGCATCAGAGATCGGCAGTATGACGACCCTCATTTGTTGATCCTTAGGACATAGTACGGCATGGTGGTGCCAAGCAGGTTACTGTTGGAGATGACAGATTCTTGAGGATACAGGGTCATGTTTGTGTGCCTAATGTGGATGAACTTCGTGAGTTGATTTTTTAGGATGCCCACGGTTCCCGGTATTCCATTCATCCGGGCGCTGCTAAGATGTATCAGGACTTGCGGCAGCATTATTGGTGGAGGAGAATGAAGAAGGATATAGTTTCTTATGTAGCTCAGTGTCTAAATTGTCAGCAAGTAAAGTATGAGCATCAGAGACCTGGTGGTTTGCTTCAAAAGATGGAGATTCCTGAGTGGAAGTGGGAGCGTATCACTATGGATTTCGTTGTTGAACTCCAACGGACTCAGAGGAAGTTCGATGTAGTTTGGGTCATTGTGGATATGCTTACCAAGTCAGCTCATTTCATTCTGGTGGTAGTTACCTATTCCTCATAGCGGTTAGCTAAGATCTACATCTGCGAGAGCGTCCGTCTTCACGGTGTGCCCGTGTCTATCATTTCTGATCGAGGTATGGAGTTCACCTCGCACTTCTGGAGGGCAGTACAACGTAAATTGGGCATGCGGGTTGAGTTGAGCACAACGTTTCATCCTCAGACGGACGGACATCTCGAGCGCACTATACAGATATTGGAGGATATGCTAGTGCATGTGTTATAGACTTCGGAGGATCGTGGGATAAGTTCTTTCCCCTTGCAGAGTTCTCCTATAACAACAGTTACCAGTAGAGCATTCAGATGGCTCCTTATAAGGTGTTATACAGTAGGCGATGTCGGTCGCCAGTTAGGTGGTTTGAGTCGGGGGAGGCTCGGTAATTGGGTACAGATCTGGTACAAGATACCTTGGATAAGGTCAAGATTATTCAGGATTGACTTCGCACAACTCAGTCCAGGCAGAAGGGTTATGACGAACGTATATTTTGTGATGTTGCTTTCATGGTCGGGGAAAGAGTGTTGCTCTAGATATCACCCATGAAGGGTGTAATGAGGTTCGGAAAGAAGGGAAAGTTGAGCCCTAGATATATTGGGCCCTTTGAGATTCTGGACACAGTGGGAGAGGTGACTTATAGGCTTGCGTTTCCACAAAGGTTATTAGCAGTTCATCCGATGTTCCATGTGTCCATGCTTTGGAAGTATCACGATGATCTGTCGCATGTATTAGATTTCAGCTCTGTTCAGTTGGACAAGAATTTGACTTACGAGGAGGAGCCAGTGGCTACTCTAGCGCGACAGGTTCGTCAATTGAGGTCGAAGAGTTATCCTTCGGTTCGAGTGCAGTGGAGTGATCAGCCCGTCGAGGCAGCAACTTGGGAGCCCGAGTCATACATGCGGAGTAGATATCCCTACCTTTTCACTGGCTCAGGTACTTTTCTATGTCCATTTGAGGACGAACGGTTATTTTAGAGGTGGAGAATGTGATGACTTGATAGTTCATCTTATGTTTTGAAACCAAATTATGTGATCCGAAGTCTTAAAAATCTTGTTTTAGCCTTCCTTTATTTGTGTGCACAGTCCGAGCGTCTTATCGGAAAGCTTTTATGTTAAAAATTGAGAAAAATATGAAATTTTGTCTTAAAATCCACTTGAGTTGACTTCGGTCAATGGTTTGAGCAAACGGACCCAGATTCGTGTTTTGATAGTCCCTGTGGATCCATATCGTGATTTGGGACTTGGGCGTATGTCCGGAATCGAATTCGGAAGTCCCTAGCCCGAGTTATCGTATTTTATAGAAATTTGAAAGTTTAAGGCTTAATGAACTTGAAATATTTGACCGATGTTTGACTTTTGGATATCGGGTCTGTATTTTGACTCTGGAGCCCGGTATAGGTCCAATAGTACATTTATGACTTGTCTGTCAAATTTGGGAAGAAACGAAGTTGGTTTGACGTGATTCGGGCGTCCGATTGTGAAAATAGAAGTTTCAAAGTTTTCTTGAAATTTTCATTTGATTTGGTGCTCAATTCGTAGTTCTAGGTGTTATTTGGTAATTTGATCGCGCGAGCAAGTTCGTATGATATTTTTAAACTTGTGTGCATAGTTGGTTTAAAGCCCCGAGGGATCGTGTGAGTTTCGGATAGGCTACAGTGTGAATTTGGACTTAGAACTCAGCTGGTGTCTGCAATTTCTAGTAACTGGCCTCTGATCAGTGTTCGCATTTGCGAACATTCCCTATTCCTGACATGCTCGCATTTGCGAGCCAATTCTTCGTATTTGCGAAGAGTACCTAGGTCAGCATATATTCGCATTTGCAATCATAAGGTCGTATTTTCGGGAAGGCCAGAGTTCGCATTTGCAAAGGGGGTCAGGTTGGGGTAGTGATCGCGAAATCAAATAGTCGCATATGTGGTAAGTCAGTATTCGCATTTGAGAACTTTTCATCGCAAATGTGATGATTGCATAGGTGTGAGAGTCTTTGCAAATGCGATGGATTTTATCGTATGCGAACCCGGGGTCGCAAATGCTACATCTGCAACTGATCAAAACTTGACATAGGGGAATTTTGGTTCATTCTTCAAATTTTCAAAACCTAGAACCCTATAGACTTTTCCAAGATTCTTTCTTCCCCAACTCATTGGTAAGTGATTCTAACCTATTTCCTTTCAATCTTTCATTACTTTTCACAAGTTCTTAACCTAAGATCTAGCGTTTCCATGGTGGAATTGGGGGTTTTTGGGTAGAAATTAGGGATTTGGTAAATTGGGGATTCAGACCTCAAATTGAGGTCGAATTCCAAAAAAAATTACATTACCGGGCTAGGGTGAATGGATAATCGGGTTTTGGTACGAGCTTCGGGAATGGACCAAGCGGGCCTGGGGGTTTTTGCGAAAAAATGGGTACTCAGCCTCCATTAAGGAAAGAAAAGAAGTATGCTCGTTTGAAATCGACGCACAATCCTACCGGGGTCATAGAGGAAGCAATTAATTGGTTGAATGTTGAAGAAGCCTTATTCTATAAGCTAGGAGTTATGGTTAACAAGAAAGACGAGACATACTTGGCTGCTTTTCTATCTTGTTGGTTATGTATTTTTTTGCTCCCTTCAAAAGAAGGTGACATCATTCGTCCTGGAACCTTTAAGATCGCGTGTCATATTACTTGTAAACGAAGAGTCAGTCTTGCAGTATCGGTCTTAGCCAGAATATATAAGGGTTTGAACGATATTTCAAAGTGTTCGTTGCTTGATCCTTCCCAAACTTTCTTTCCAGCTCATTATGTGTATGGTTGGTTAGCCTATTACTTTAAGACTCATTTTCCGTATGCAAAGGGTCCAGTTATTCCTCTCATGGACGCATGCTCTGGTGAAGGTTCTGCTAGATACTTTGGGAAAGAGGAAGCAATGAAGCGTATTCATAATGAAGAAAATATCATTTGGACTTCGACAGTGCCCCGCAGATCTGATCTGTACCACTACTATGATGATGGTAAGGCAGATGAGTTCGAGTTAAATTTCTTTATGAGTATTCGATCGAATTATATTCCTTTGAGGGACGGATTCAACTTTATTATTGAACCTTGCATCCCTCATCGACTTAGCCGCCAATTTAGTTTTTATCAAGACACACCTGGTCGCTTGGAGCGAGATTTTCGTGGGGCCTCATTAGAAGAAGGGTTAAGACTTGCACGAATTTGTGTGTTGACTAGATCTAAGTCAAGGGAAGTATTTCCTCCTTTTGGGTACAACATGAAGAAGTTTACATCGTCTAACTATAGATCTTGGGGGGCAAGGGCGCATGGAAGCCTTTTTGAAGACCACTTATAGTTTTTGATGGATAATGTTGAACCAACCACAAATACCCTTCAATACCACAACAAGGATGTCTTAGTGATTGATAAACTTCATGTTTTAAAGTCTAAGGTAGTTGAGATGTTCCCAGGAAACGAACGCATGCTACACAAAGAAGTTCAAAGAGAAGAGATACATGCTCCAGTTGACAAAAGTCTCATTCCATTCGATGTAGTCGTTGATGCCTCTAACAAGCGCCTATCCCAAGAGGAGAGTGATAGAAGCAAAAGATATCAATGTTGGAAAAAGAAAAGTCCTAACCCAGAAGGAGTTGTAGAGGTCCAAAGCAGTGATATCCCTTCAAGAACACTAACAACTCGGAACAAGAAGGTAAAAGAAAACATAAACTTTTCATTTTTGTTAGTCATGGCCAAATGACTTTGCTAAAGTGTTCTTAATTTTTTTTTAATTTTTTTGTAGGATAATAACATTGGAGCGTTGTGACGAGTAAGGCCACAAGATAGTGGTGAGTCTATAGTAGGACCGAACTCACAGAAATCATCTTCCATGGCTAAGGCAGATAAAAAGGCAACTTCTATTTCTCATTATGGAATTAGGGCAAAGTTGGGCTCTGAGTTACGTGAACGACCAACAATTGCAGAGTCTGTTTACGAGAAAGTTGTCTTAGATATTCAAAAGGAGTTTATCTTGAAGATTTGGACTTCGATTCAGCGTAAGCTGAAAGGTAGCAATACAGACAAGGTCTCTGAGCTTGAAGAAAAATACTAAAGTGATCCTTGAGGCAATGGATGGGTATGATGTGGATATTTCCCCTTTGAGAAACCTGCTGAAGTCCCTTTTTGAGCTTGCTGCTTCATATAACAAGACACGATCGGCTTTATCTGAGAAGGTTGAAGAGACTGCAATAGCAGAGGTTGAGGTACACCTTATAAATGCCATTATTGAAGAAGAAGAGAAGGTTAGAGAAGTGTCATCTATCCGCCAGTCTCTAGTTACATTGAAAGAGAATATAGAGAAGCTCCATGAAAAAGAGAAGAACTTAGAAGCCCTTTTAGAAGTTGTTGAGAAAGAAGTTGAATAATCCAAGTTAGGAGCCTCAACTACTAGAAAGGAGTATGACGCATGCTACAATGCCTTGTTGACTGTTGATGACTTGACCGATTTGGAGAAGAAGAAGAAGAAATACTTGGAAGTTATGCTCAAAGATTTGGTCAACTACAAGTTGTGCTTAGATTAGGCTATAAACACTGCTTTATTTGTTTTTCCCTTCCTTATTGCATTCCATTGTTTAGTAGATGTTCTCATCAGCAATAAAACTTCTTTCGCTTCACTTTATATTGCGTGTTCTCATATATGTTTCCTTTTTATCTTGATTTTATTTTTAAGTAATTTATAAATTTAAGGACTTGACGGATTTGAAAATTGTAACTTTAAGAACTAGTCGGCTCAAATACCTCAAATTGATGATGTAACAGACCTGGAAAAATCAACTTGGCTTAGAATCGGAGACTTCAAATTGAATATTTAGCCTCTTATTAAAGAAACTACAATCATTCCATCAAAGACCACAATTTAACATGGAGGGCTTGCCCCTATTGAGCCATCAAGACAAGACAGAGAGTTCAACGAAAGAATACATGTACACCTAATTCTCAAGTGTCAATCAAGTGAATTATACTCCATCATACCTCATTTGAATAATGCCTTGGGTAATATGTATTTTTTAAACTCATATGACTGAACTTAGAATTAAACTCTAAGCTTCCTACGTACCTCAGTGAAGACGATCAAGTCATACCGTACTTCGAAAAGGGTGAGTTTTTTTTGTCCTAAATTTTGCCTAGGCCGCCTCTTTTGAGGTTTTCAACCTAGCAGGACTCCGGTTTTTTTTGGACCGTGCATAGTTTATACTCTTGCGGGCTTGGAGTAACATGCAGTTTATGCTCATGTGTTAAGGAACGTATTTGTTTTCTTCAAGGATAGTATCTCTTCATGAATTTCCCGTTGATGGGGCCAATCTGCAAACCTTCTGAGTCAACTATCTTGTAAGTGCCACTTGAGTATACCTCTTGTATAATATATGGTCCATCCCACTTAGCAGAGAATTTGCCCCCAGATCGATGAGAGGTAATAATAGGCTTTTTGACCACAAGAAATTGGTTACCCACTTGTAAAGATCTAAGGCGCACCCTTTTGTTAAAATATCAAGACACACGAGCTTGATAACATTCCAGGCTTTGTTGAGCTTCTAGCCTCTTTTCATCAAGATCTTCTACTTATTCAAGGCATAATCGAGCATTATCTTCATCAGTGAGTCCTTCTTGAATGGCAAGTCGCAACGATGTGATTTGACACTCAATTGGAAGGACTACTTCAACTCCATAAACAAGTGAATAAGGAGTCTCTTATGTTGGTATGCGATATGTGGTCCTATGTGTCCAAAGAGCTTCTTCCATTCTCTCGTGACAATCTCTCTTAGACTCAGAGACAATCTTCTTTAACAAGTTGCAGAGTGTCTTGTTAAATGCTTCAGCAAGTCCATTGGCATCAGTATAATACATGGAGGAATTGCGTTTCTTGAAGCCAAAAAGATCACATACTTTATTCATCAACTTGTTATCAAATGGCTTACCATTGTCCGTCAATATATAGCGAGGAATGCCAAATCGATAGATAATATTGACTCGGATGAAGTGAGCCACATTTTCCTTCTTTACTTCTTTAAGATAAACAACTTCCGGCCACTTCGAGAAGTAATCAATTACGGCCAAAATGTATAGATGTCCACTAGAAAACTTTGGAAATGGACCAACAACATCCAAACCCCAAGCATCAAATGGCCAAGAGGCAACAATTGGATGTAATACTTCAGGTGGTTGATGTATGAAGTTAGCATGGAATTGGCAAGCTTTACACCTTCAAGCGTAATATAAACAATCTTTCACTATGGTTGGACAATAATACCCCCCAACCATACCCCATTCTTTTTTACGTGAAAATGAAGTTTTGGCCCAGATTGATGCGCACCACACACTCCAGAGTGTGCTTGTTGCATGGCTTGAAGGGATTCATCAGTCCCCAAACAACGTAGGAGCACTCCATCAAATGATCGTCTGTAGAGTGTATTCTTGTAATGAAGAAAACAAGGTGCTCTCCTTCGGATTTCTGTCTTCCTTCGAGGATTTTGTGGCAATATCCTGTAACAAAGATAATCGATTAATGGTTGTCACCAATCTTCAATTTCAACCTCAAGAACGGAAGCAATATGCTCAACTTCGCTTTCTTCTTCCTCATAATCATTTGGTGGAGGAACTACCCATCTTTGGCAAACAACAACTTGTGTCTGATCAGGCAAAGATAACGTAGAAGCTAAGGTTGATAATGCATCAACTCTCTTATTTTCCTTTCTCTACGTGTTGAATAGTTACCTCTCCAAGCCAACCTACCAATCTTTGAGCATATTTGTGATATGGCACCAACTCTGGCTTCTTGACCTCATAGCTACCCAAAATCTGATTGATCACTAACTTGGAATCTCCAAAAACTTGTAGTTGCAATTGTTTGATATCCACATCCATTTCAAGACCAAGTATGAGCGCTTGATATTCAGCAACATTATTGGAGCATCGTTGTGTCAAAGTGAAAGAATATGGCAAAAATTCTCCTTGAGAAGTGATAAACACTATTTCAGCGCCAGCTCCTTCACGATGTGCAGCGCCATCAAAATACATCTTCCAAGGAGGCTGCATTTCTATGACCGTTACATCTTCATCAAGCAATTCATCAGATAACTCCCAATCATCTTGAATCAAATGGTCGTCTAGGAATTCTGCTAATGCTTGTCCTTTTACCACCTTTTGAGTAACATACACAATTTCAGATTGTTGAAATTAGAGGTACCCCCTCGCTAATCGATCACTTAGGACTGGTTTAGACATGACAAACTTGATAGAATTCGCTCTTGAGATGAGTCGCACAACGTGAGCTTGGAAGTAATGCTTCAGCTTCTAAATAGAGAAGAAAAGTGACAAACATAACTTCTCAATAGGTGAATACTTGAGCTGATTTGGCGTCATTATCCTACTCAAGTAATAAAGCGCATTTTCTTTGCCTTCATTGTTTCCTTGAGCCAGAAGCGCCCATACTGACCTTTCCTGTGCTGAAATGTATAATATTAATGGCTTTCCAGGTATGGGGTTTACCAGTACTAGAGGTTTCATCAGATAAGACTTAATGCTTTCAAAATCATTTCTGCAAGCTTGGTCCCATTCAAAAGGAACCCCTTTCTTCATGAGGCGACTCAATGGTTGGCATCTTCCAGCCAGATTCGAAATAAATCTTCTAAGATATGCCAATGTACCCTGTAAGCTTTTTAATTCATGAATATCCTTAGGCTCGGGCATTTTCAAGATATCATCCACCTTAGCTTGATCAATTTCGATACCTCGATGTCGAACAATAAAACTGAGGAACTTCCTAGAAGTAACTCCAAAGGTACACTTCAACGGATTCATTCTGAGTTGGTATCTCCGAAGCCGTTCAAATACCATCCTCAAATCTTGCAAGTGGTCATCCTTCTTCCTTGACTTTACCACCAAGTCGTCAACATAACACTCCACGTTTTTATGAAGCATGTCATCAAAAATATTTTGCATGGCACGTCGATATATAGCACCAGCATTCTTCAAACCAAAAGGCATTACCTTGTAGAAGTATATACCTTTAGGGGTGCGAAAGGCAGTAAATTCGTCATTCTTCGATGCCATGCGAATTTAATTATATCTGCATGAACCATCCATGAAAAACGTCACCTCGTATCTAGTCGTTGCATAAATCATGAGCTCAGGGATAGGAAGAGGAAATTCATCCTTAGGACAAGCGTTATTTAGGTCCCTAAAGCCAACACAAACTCGGATTTGGCCATTCTTCTTTCTTACAGGGACGATGCTTGAAATCCATGTTGGATATTTAACTTCACGAACAAAACCAGCCTCAATAAACTTGTTAACTTCGGTTTCAATCAAGGGAACCAGTTCAGGTCTGAAGTGACGTTGTGCTTGCTTCACATGATGAGCACCTCGTTTGACAGCAATATTATGAACAACCACCTTGGGGTTTAAACCTGGCATTTCTTTGTAGCTCCAAGAAAATACGTCTTTGAACTCCTTAAGTAGCTCAATATATTTGCTCTCTTCATCATCAATTAGAGAGGCACTTACATATGTGGGCTTTAGATCTTTAACTACTCCGAGATTGACTTTTTTTAGTGCATCAACTATTGTCTACACCCCTTCTTCATGCTCAGGTGGTGCATCTTTAGCGTCTTCATCCTCTTGAGGATCACCATCATTGAAAGATATGTGATGGAATACATGAATATCAAGTCACTTTCCCTCGATTTTCGTATAAGGTGAAGCATTTTGTTCATCATGAATGGTGATATGATATGATGACCCCACACTTTCTTTATCTTCCTCTCATTCTTTAGTTTGAACTATAGTATGAGCCTTTGATTTGAGGACCTCTCCGCACGAAACTACAATTTTGGTCTCTTGCCTCATTCTAGAAGGAATCAGACTTGGGCAGCCTGTGGTCAAAATATCCCTTTTAGCGGAGATAGGTGCTCCAATCCTTCTATTACTCTCATGACGCTTGTTTTCCTTCTTCACTGGTCCCAAACTATCAAAGACAGAGGTCCTTGGTTTTGTAAGTTGATCAAACACATAAGGCTTCTTATTAAGCGTCGTAGACACTTCTTCAGCAGTAATGTAGTTACAACTCACCCTTTTAATGGGATCCAGATTGGTGGGGGTTATTTGTAACCCAATCCTTGACGCGATTGCTTTAGCGGGTACCCTTTCTCCATCATCCCCTTTTGAGTAGGGTTTGAAGCTTCATGCAGGAGCTTTCCCAACTTGGATGGTTCATTGGGATCATATCCAGCTTTTGCTAACAACTTGTAGGCGTTTGGTTCAAAGCCCTCATCTATGCGCTTTGCAGGAAGTGCTAGATTTAGAAGCGAATTACGGTTTGATGATTTGACAAACCCTTTAAGAAACTTTGTAGATGACTTAATTGCATCAATTCACTTGATAGGAAGGGTCAAGTCTCCTAACATATTACCTTGTGATTCAGAAGAAGGATCTTCAACCTTCCTTGCCTTTGGGACATAGCTAAGAACATGAGTCACTTTCTTACTTGAAGATGCCTCATTCTTCTTGTTCCTATCATAAAGCACCTGATCTTTTTCAACCGTAATTTTGCCTTGCTAGTTGTGAAATCATCTTTCTTTGCAACACTTTTGGCCAACATCACATCATCAACCTTAACCTCCTTTGAGACGTAATTCTTTAAGTAGATTCAGCCTCAATAAAGGGCTTATCATCAACGACTATCTTCTTTTTGACCCCATCTTCACGGTACTTCAAGCATTGATGGTAGGTGGACGATACCACTTTGTTATCGTGTATCCATGGCCTTCCTAACAAGATATTATATGAGGTCTTTGCATCGATCATGCGCATCCACGCACTCGAATGCCAATATCCCATATTTATTTCCAATTTGATAGCCTCTATAGCTCTTTGCCCCCCTTGATTGAACCCTTGAATACTCAAACGACTTTCACGTAGTTCATCCATCGGTATACCAAGCTCTTTGACAGTACGAATTGGGAGTATATTTACGCCAGATCCATCTTTAATTAAAATTCTACTTATTCTCTGCTCAAGAACAAATCCAACCATAAATAACGGACGATTATGGGGTGTTCACCTAGCAAAAGATCATAATTAGTAAATATGATTTTTGCATCACAAATGTCCACTTCTTCAGATAGATGCTTAGTGAGTTTGTCAGACATGGGAGTTGGCAACAATGATGCCTCTTCCTTATTCGTCTTTTTTTCCTCTACCTTACAACATGAGGCCTTGATATCTTCACATGAAGCTCGCGTTCTTAACCAGCTTGGTAGAAATTCATCCAATGTCACTGGACGACGTAGCCTTTGATAACGATTCTCCTCCATTTTTGTTTTCTTCCAATTCTTATTTATCATTTTCTTCTTGGTCTTTTCACCAGTTTCCCCCTAGTCAATTGCTTATTTGATTCCCTTTGTGAATTTGTTTGCAGCATCTTCGCCGAGTCACAAGAATCCAACCTTCATCATCATTTTGATCATCACGTGATTCACTTTCCTCTTGAGATCTTTCCTCCACTATTACTTCATTCACTATAGGGAGAAGCAATGTTTTGCTCACATGGATAGGTTCAAAGTCACCAAATTTAACCATATTTGCTGATGATGCCATTTGGATGTCATCACATTCATGTACTTTGACAAATTTTCAAAGGACAACGGGATCAAGTGAACCAAAAACGACAGAGACTTGATTCGAACTTTCCTTCTCATCCTCAAGCAAGAGTTTTCCTTCAGCGGTCAAGTCCATGACTTTTCCCTTGAAGATAAAACACTTTTCAATAGGGTGGCCAATCAGCCGATGGTACTTGCAATAATTTGGATCATTAGTCCTTCCAACTTCGTCTGGACGCTTCATTTCAAGTAACTCAATGAGTTTCAACTCAAGGAGTTCCTCAAAATTGTTGGAACATCAGAGTCCACGAATGGATATTCTTTCGCTTGCATTTCCTTCAGAGTTAATTTCGGCCAACTTTATCCTGTAAGGACGTTGTATTCACACCTTGAGTCTTATTCACTTTTTTAGTGACCTTTAATGGTGAGGCATTGACATTCATTGATTCCTTGCTCTCAGGCTTCGGCAAAAACTTGCTTACTTTCTTTAGTTCTTGTTTATCCTTCACTTTGCGAGGTTCATAAACCGGTGGCCCTTGATTTCCACTTGAAGACATACTTAACTCCATATCATGATCACGTGTATCCAATTCTTCAAAATACTTAGGATTGATACCCAGTAGGATGTAGCGAAGTTCCCAATGCATTCCTTGGATACACATTTCTATTCCAGAAACTTCACTAAGTCCGTCTTTGCAGTTGAAGCTTGCATTCCTCCATCGATTGATGAAATCAACAACTGTTTCTCCCTTCCACTGACGTGTGTTTGTGAGTTCAACCATGATTACGGTTCACCTTGTGCTATAAAAGCGGTTGAGAAATTCAGTGTACCAATCAAAAGCATTTCCTTTTAAGGAACGGGCAAACTGCTTGACAAGATAATCTCCATAGGTTCCAACATTATTACAAGTTCAATGAAGTGTTCAATGTGTTGCTTTGGATTTCTTTTTCTATCAAATTGTTGAAATTTTGGGGGTTGATAACCTACAAGCATTTTCAAACTATCAATTCTCGCAGTGTATGACTTTGCATATGCGAGAGAAGACTTGGCATCGACATCGTACTTATCTTTGATGGTTCCCATAATGAAGTCTTTCAATTGGTCAACGGGAATAAACCCATAAGATGAAATATGAAATTCTTTAGAAGTCATTGTCCGCCTTGCAAATGAGTCTCCTTTATCTTGAATCATAGGGAGCTTTCCCGGTGCATGACTTGAATCTCCCCCCATCATGCTTTCAACTTTATTTGTCAGCTTGACAATTTTATTATCTTGATTTTGCATGTGCTTCGTTAACCCTTCAATTGCCTTTGTTAAATTTGCGAGTTGTTGTCATGACCCAATTTTCCTCTGTTGGGTATCGTGATGGCACCTAGTCTTAAGAACTAGGTAAGCCTAACATCTACCGAATACAATAATAAAGAACATCTAACAACTTTAGGAAAGGAATCCACTATAACATTTACGTTTTCCTAGAACCAATAAGAGAACAGGCCATTCAACAAGGAGATTCTGAAATTGCAGAGGCTTGGTTCGATCAAGCCGCTGAGTATTGGAAACAGGCTATAGCGCTTACTCCCGGTATCAGGGACTTTCTTAAAGAGGAACCTCATGTAAATACCATGGAATAAGGTTTGATCCTATTCATGGAGATTCCGTAACTATTCCAAAAATCTCGCCGACTTGTTGAAGTAGTTCAACACATTGTTGTACGTCGAATGGATTGTGGCACCGCCCGGGGTATTTCTGTGAGTCCTCGGAATGGGATGATGATGGAAAGGACGTCTCAATGAATATTCACTTTAGATTGCTTAGTCCATCTCATTATTAATTCATTGTTAAAACAATTTGAATATAAGAATTTTTGTCAATAATTATAATTCTGTCCAAGTCATAAGCCTTTCTATGAGTAGATATACATAGTAAATACATCACTATTCCAGAAATAAATGAAACAATGGAAATAAATACAACAGAAAGTGACTTCAGAGCATGCGAACGCCCTGCAGGTACACCTTGAAGTCTCTAGCCACACCAAGCGTAAGTATCGAAATCGACTTGATCTGAAGTACCTGGTTCTGCACAAAAATATGTGCAGAAGTGTAGTATAATTATACCACAGTGGTACTCAGTAAGTATCAAGCCTAACCTCGGTAGAAGAGTGACGAAGCCAGGTCGAGACACTACCGAATATATATAACCTGCATGATATGACTCAAATCTAAGAAGAAAGGACTATCAAAGGATATCAAGTTGCAAACAATAGTAATGATGAGAGGAAAAGTAAACATGAATGGAAACGAGAATTAACCAAGTAAATTAAACAACATAGTTGGGATACGGATAATTGTAAATGTGCTCAAGTAGGGAAAACAATGTCAAATCAACCAAACAAGTGTTTCTAGTACACGATTCCAATAATTCCATTTCTCGCAATTTCGTACTATAATCAAGACTTTCAACTCTTTAACACACACGACACCTTGTGCTCACATCTTTCCATCTCACTTCGCACAGCAACATCCACGTGCCATTCGGTACATAATATCCGTGTCAATTACTAATTAAGATGTTCAAGAGATTTTATCTCTCTCTCTCTCTCTCTCTATATATATATATATATATATATATATATAGAGAGAGAGAGAGAGAGAGATAAAATCTCTTGAACATCTTAATTAGTAATTGACACGGATATTATGTACCGAATGGCACGTGGATGTTGCTGTGCGAAGTGAGATGGAAAGATGTGAGCACAAGGTGTCGTGTGTGTTAAAGAGTTGAAAGTCTTNTATATATATATATATATATATATATATATATATATATATATATATATAAAGTAAATTTATAATTTTAGACCAAGTAGGAAATCAACGAGAAAGATGAGGTTTGGTTTTAGAAATCAGTTGAGTGAGGAAAATAACATTTCCAAATAAAATTCAACATCAAATAACTATTCCATTTAATATAGAGTTTATTAGGTGAAAAACATAATAACAATTCCTTTGTAAGTAAAATAAAACCTCAGACAGGTTAAGAATATTAAATTGAGTAAACAGTTGAAGTAAAATATGACAATTAGTAGAAAATGGCAAGTATAGAAATAAACGGCGGGTTCTAACTTAAAGTCACACAGGTAACATGATATTAGTTTTTTCATTTTTAAAACACTATCTTACTAACGACTCCGCAGGGTAGGAGGTAATGACTAAATGTAGTAAATTCACTTTGAAAATCACCTCACCAGAATAATAGTATTAAGAAAAGAGGCTCAGGAAATGACGGCAAAGCAGTAATGTCAATTATAATGACCAAATCCTCAAAAGACACTGAATACCGGAGAAATACAAATCCTCGAAATCTCGTACGAAGGCATTGAAGCCAATACAATAAAACAGGGAATACCAAATACACAAATATGTTGCGGTGCGCAACCCGATCCCACCATATAATATCAATATCATATTTCACCCTTATTTCACCATAATAATCCACCTTTGTTTCACCTATTGCAGCGTGCAACCCGATCCCACCGTATAATATCAATATTACAATATAAATAGTCTCCCTTATACCACCACCTCCCTTATTTCACCTGTTGCGGCGTCCAACCCGATCCCCCCTACAATAATATAAATCAATCAACAACAATTCAACAACTCAATTACAAGAATTTATACAACTAAGAGTATGAGTACCCGGCAACAAGGTAACCACGTAATAATCAAAGGAATACAACAACCTTTACAAAGAAACAAGACATGTAAGGTACGTGATAACTACACGGGTATTCACAATAACTTGGACTCGTAACAGATAAGCACGTAATCATATAATAACTCAACAGTTATGAGGTAACAAGATAATAATGAAGGCAATGACAACAACCAAGGCATATAGAAGCCAAATAACAAATAAGAGGCAAATGAAAAGCATGGAAAGAGGCTAGACAATCTAAACCGATCAATACCACATATTGACTCTGTACACACTCGTCACCTTGCGTACACGTCTTTCATATAACAAGATGACACAATTGACTCAATTCCTAAGGGGTGGTTTCCCTCCCACAAAGTTAGACAAGATACTTACCTCAATTCGACCAATTCAATACTCAATTTAGCTTTTTCCTTTACCAATTCACCAACGCTCGGCTCAATCTAGCCAAAAACGACTTAAATACATCAAACAATGTAAGAGAAAACAATTTCAATTAGCAAAGCTATGATACTTATACAATTTGCAAAAAGTCAACAAAAGTTGACTCCCCGGGCCCGCACCTCAGAACCCGACAAAATTTACAAAACCCGAACACTCATTTCGATACGAGTTCAAAAATACCAAAATTATCAATTCCGATACCAATTCATCCTTCAAATCATCCTTTTTCATTTTTGAAAATTTCCCCAAATTTTCCTTTAGATTCTCATGAATTTGATGTTAAATCTAAGATATAATCACAAAATATAGTAGGAAATTGATTAGAGGCACTTACTCAATGATTTGGTATGAAAATCTTCTCTCAAAATCGCCCACACTCGGACCTAGGGTTCAAAATAAGAAAAAAAATATGATAAAATGAAGCTGAGATTTGGAATGCGCAGCTTTTAGCAGGCTGCAGATGTCGCACTTGCGACACTGGGTTCGCAAATGTGAACTCGCAAAAGCAAACAATTCTTCACAAAAGCGAAGCATGAACAATCCTACCTTCATTGCAAATGCGATAGGGAGTTCGCAAATGCGAACTTTGAAGGCTTCGCAAAAGCGGTGCTTTTTTCGCAAATGCGACCCAATCCCCAATAGCCCAGGTTCGCAATTGCAATGACTACCTCGCAATTTTGGTAGTCGCATTTGCGACCAAAACCTCGCAATGCGAGAAAACCAGAACCAGCACACAAAAAGGTTAACAAAACAACCCGAAGCTATTCCGAAACTTACCTGAGCACCGGAGGCTCCAAACCAAACGTTCACGCAAGTCTGAACATATAATACGAACTCGGTCGCGCGATCGAAACACCAAAATAACCTCTAGAACAACGAATCGGATGCCAAAACGCATGAAAATCACCATGAACTTCAAGAAATTCTACAATTGCAACCAAGCATCCGAACCACATCAAATCAACTCCACACGAGACCAAATTTTGCAGGCAAGTTCCAATTGACGAAACAGACCGATTCCAAATTCCAAAACCACAATACGGACCCGATAGCCTTAAAGTCAAACCATGGTCAAACTTAGGAAGATTCTAAACCTTTAAATTTTCAACAACTCCGCCAAATGATGTCGAAACCTTTTTGAAATATCCAAATGAAATTTCGAGCATACGCCCAGGTCCAAAATCACAATTCGGACCTACCAGAACCGTCGAAACACCGATCCGTGGTCAACTACTCAAAATTCAAACCCTGGATTCCTTCAACTTCAGACTTCTAAAATGAGAGTCACTCCAAAAATCCTTTCCGACCCTCTCAAAAACCCGAACTGACGATGCACGCAAGTCACAATACACCGTGAAGCTACTCGTGACCTCAAACTGCCAAACCGGACACAATTGCTCAAAACGACCAGTCAGGTCATTACAATTGTTCTTCAACAGTTGAAGTGTTAGTCACCATTGCTTAGATAATGGTTGTGGATGGTGGAGCAAAGCATGGATTTTCTCTTATACCATACTTTGAGTGGAACAACTCATGTGGAGTGCTTGGAGCAGATCCAGTGGTCAAGACATCATCATCATGTGTGATGGGATTCTTAGATCAAGATGGGCTAAGTAGAGTCAATGTCTTTTCAACGATTTCAACAATGTTTGCTCCTCCTTCCAATTCTGTTGGAAATGATCTTGCCTTATTTGAGGATCGAAAATCAAAGATAATAACTGATGCAGACGACATTTGAAATTCTTGTTGTTCCAGCAAGTTTTCCTTGTGCCTAGTGACAGGTCTTGCGCTTTCCATAGTAGCATCCAACAAGTTTTCAAAATCAGAGGAAAACTTGGAATCTGTAGCCTTAGTAGTAGTGAGTTTGAAGTTGATCTTCTTAGGAGCCATTTCAGTGTTCTTGAAATTTGGTAACTGAAGAGATGAGAGGTAGAAATAGTCCCATTGGGCGTGCCAGAAATTTGTAACAACAAATTTTCTCGTCGAGAACAATAAATAATCAAGACTAGAAAATTGCGTAACAAATGTAGTATTTGATTTCAATAAGTAATGAGCGTTACAATCTATACGATATTCTTCTGATTCTTCAAGAATGTAAACTATCTTGATGAACTTGATTTTGATTTTGATTCAAGGGCTTGTAAAGCTTGGTCTTGAATCTCGTTCTTGAGCTTGGATTTGGTTTTGATCACGAACAAGTAACTTGATCTCAAACGCCTTGGTATTTGATTTGCTTTCGTTCTTGATCTTGACTTGAACTTGAACTTGTAGCTTGAGTGCTTGAACTAGAAGCTTGTAGAGAAATATGTGGTGTTTGATCCACGAGCTCTCTGCTTGCTTCTTGTTATCACTTCTGGTGTCTTCTAGCTTTATGAAGGCCTCTACTTATAGTTGTAGAGAGTGGTGTGGTTCTGTGATTTGATTGGTCCGTCTGAACTGACCAATTGCATCTAGGCACTTGGCACCACTATATTAGTTGTTGATTTGACTTGGATTGCCACACCTTCTTGACACGTGGCACGATTTCATTATTTTATTTTTCTTGGTTTGGATTGCCACATCATTTAACACATGACATGATTTTGTTAGCTCGTTCTTTTGACTTGAACTGCTGTATCACTTGACACGTGGCATGAGCCTGGGTTATAAGATAATTTAAAAAAGAACACAAAGGAGAAAGAAGGGAAAAAAAAGGAGAAAAAAGAATAGGAAAAATAGCCAATTACCCACAAAAAATATAATGGGTAGAAAATATAATTAATTTAATGAGCAAAATAAATAAACAAAAACAATTAATTTGGCTTTTATGGGTAAAACTATAAAACTCCCTTTTAACTTCAAAGTGAGAAACAGAATTATAAAAGTCCTGGTTTGAAGAAAAGAAACGATAGAATTTATTACTACTATATTAAAAGTAGATACTGTAACAGAAGAAGGTTTGAATTGAAGAAAAGAAACCTCCCTTCACGCTCGGTCACTGAATATTCTCACGCTGTTGCAACAGCAAAGCACATTCTTTCATATCGCTGTCTCTTTCTCTCTCTCTAATCTCTCTAAAATTCTCAAGCAAAACTTATAGAGAAGAAAACTACGGAGGAGAGAGAGAGAGCATCAAAAAGATCTCTCATTCTTCTCCACAATGAACGACCTTTTAAATGTAAGCTTTCCATATTTCCCCCTAACACCCCCTTTATTATTTTTGTTGTATCCACATTTTCTTGATCTATATGGCAGCTGAGAAATTTCAAGAATTGGGAAAGAATGAATCTTTTTTTTATCCTTATTCGATTTCCCCATGTTTCACTGTTTTCTTCGGTCAAAGGGTCAATTTTTTTGATGACGATGCTGACCTCGACTTAGGGTCATATTTTAGTTGCCATGATAGCTACTTTACCATTTGTCTTTTGATCTATATGAGAGCTGAGAAATACAAAGAAATGAGAAAAATAACAATACTTGTCCACCCCTTTTGGATTTTTTCATGTTTCACTTTTATTGCTCAAAGGGTCAAATTCAAGCTGTCATGATAGCCACTTTAGCTTTAAAAAAAAAAATCTGTATGGCAGCTGGGAAATACAACGAAATAGGAAAAGAACGAAACTTGTTAAATCTTTTTGGATTTTCCCATGTTTCACTGCTTTCATTTCCCAAAGGGTTCATGTTTTATTGGTCATTATACCCAGTTTAACTCTTTTTCTTGTTAATTCTTTTGGCAGCTGAGAAATGGAAAAGAACAGAACTTGTTCACCTTTTTTTTGGATTTTTTTTGTATTTAATGCTTTCATAGCTCAAAGGATCAAATTTTATTTGCAGTTTTACCATTTTTTTAAATCTGTATGACAGCTGAGAATGACAAAGAAATGGAAACAAGACATAAACTTGTATGGAACTTTTTTTGTGTTTCCCTTGTTTCACTTTTCATAGCTTAAATGGTCAAATATTTATGTGTCATTACTCAACTTACCATGTTCTTCTTCTTGATTTGATTAAGGGAAAAAAGGTGTCTGTAGTAAATAATTGTTTATTATTGTGTATTCTTGACGGCTTCTGGCTGATGAGTAAGTTAGGAATGAAAATGACAGTACAAAATGACATTTGGATCATGACAATTGTTAAAAAGCTGCATTCTTTGGGCTTTCTTTGCCACTACGATGAAGTTGGCTTTTAAATTTAATGCTGTAAGGGGTAGAAGAAGTGAAGGAAAACAACTTCTTGGAATTTCCATTGCTTATAAGCATTTTTAATGCAAAATTTTATTATATAAGCTCCTTTATTATGCCGTTACAAGACACTACAGCAAGGAAGAAAAGTGATTCTTAGGCTTCGTTGTCAATGGTTGTGTCTGAATGCTGTCGTGTCCCTGTTATGGAGGGTGAAAAAGGCTCAAAATCTTCTCCTTCTAGGAGTCACTATTCTCGATTGTTTCCCTGTTATGGAGGTGAAAAAAAGTGTCCATATTTTTTCCCTGCACATATTTGAACACATTTTGTTGGTAAGATTATATATTAGGAGGCAATGTTTCATGATCCTCTGTAGACTCCTCTCCAGGGCACATTTTCGACCTGAGAATTGTCAAACTATAAGATGTTTTTACACCATTTAGCAATATTTGGGTTGGCATTTTGTTCTCTAACAAGTGCTCGGTCTAACGTCTTGCTGAAATAAAAAGGAACACATGCTAATATGGCGTCATTATAACTATCTCAATCTCCATGATAATAGATGAAAGAGTGTCACTACTCACTAATCAGATCCATCTTTGTGCTGTAAGTTTGAATCAAAGAGCTGATAACTGGATATGTGAATTATAGTTCAAAATTTCGCTCTATAAATTGTATATTCTTC
Source organism: Nicotiana undulata (assembly GCA_005239495.1). Classification (NCBI taxonomy): domain Eukaryota; kingdom Viridiplantae; phylum Streptophyta; class Magnoliopsida; order Solanales; family Solanaceae; genus Nicotiana; species Nicotiana undulata. The sequence continues at coordinate 64,621 of ML291184.1, read as the reverse complement.
ATAACTTTTTGGTCTGACAACCTGAAAATCCTTATCCTTCTCAATGTAGCATGTAAAACTCTAATAGCTATGGGTATTGTTTGTCATTGGCCAACTATCATTGAACCTGGATTTTCTTCATGTAGTATTAGATGTACGTAAAAATAAGGTACCATGGTGCAACAGTAGGTGTGCAAGCTGGCCCAGATACCACAATTATCAAAAAAGATGTATGTAAATTAATGGCCTTTGTTTTGCCATTTTTACATAAAAAATGATTATCCTAGGACTACTCCTTTTTTGTTTCTTTACTAATGATTTCGGAGGATATTCAATGTCTTGTGTCACTAGACTTCTCCAAAAGTTTTGTATATTTAATGCTATTTAGTGGTCCTAGTCTTTTAACTTCATTCACTCATGTCGGCTTTGATATAATCCTTGAAGCATGTCGCTGCATGTAGTACCCAATATAAAGATCTATATCCTTTTGGTAATGCACTTGTTGAAGAACATATAAAATTTCATTTTTCATATTATAACTGCTTGATTTCTCTTGTAGGATGATTTTGATACTTTGGACGCCCCTAGGCATCAAAATGATAGAAATGGAGATATTGAAATGGGAACCCAAAGAGCAATGAATTCCGGGGAGCTAGGCCTCGACGATTTCTTTAAAAAGGTTTATAAATACTCTTGTTGCTTTTTTATTAGAAGAATAATATGAGGATTGTCCTATCCCTCTCCTTCCCCTTCTTCAATTACTTTCTCTACACATTTTGAAGTTGATCTCATGAAGCTTTCTCACTTCCTCAATTTCTTTTCCCACTTATCTTTGTGTGCTAGGTTCAACAAATTGAAAAGCAATATGAAAAACTGAACGGACTACTCCAGAAACTTCAGGTATATGTCTTTCCTTTTTTTTTGTCCTTTCTGAATCTTTTTCTTCAGAAGGTACAATTACCATTAGAAATCCTGCAAAGGAGTGGCACCTAATTTCCTCGAAAGTGCATTTGAGTACTTCACGTTTTCCCTTTTTCTTTTACTTTTCTGTCTCAGAGACATTGCTTCTATCTCTTACAACTTGTTCATTCTTTGAGCAGGCTCATGCCTGTATTTATTTTATTGAGTTTGGTTTCCTGTTGTGTGTTATAAAATATGCGTTTGAGGTCTTTGAAATTCTAGTGCAACTTCTTGGTTTAATTGAACGTCTTTTTGCTCCAAGGTTCAACTTATACATACAGTGATTTTGTTTTAAAATTCGCATTCCTCGATGCGCTAATCAAGCACACAAAGGTGCCACATTCTAAATATTTGTATTCCCTCTGGATTTGGATATTTATACTAAAACCAGTAAAACTCTAATGTGATATATTATTAACTTCCTTTCTATTGACCACCTAATTTATAAGCCTGTGTATCTCAATTTCTTAGTAAGATTACAACCAGCTTCCTTTTCTTTTTCTTTGATCAGTATTCTGACGAGCTTCTACAGTTTGAAGAATGAATATTTGAGTATACATCTTGCCCGAGACGGTTTATTAGATATTAATTATAATCTTTCGCAACTTCATTTTCCACTAGTTCATTGATGTTTAGATTTATTAAGAGCACTGTGTCAAAAAGATAATTGGTTAACTGCCATTTTAATCTTTAGCTGTTTTGTAATATTACCTAGCTTCCAGAGACAAATCGTGTTCTTCTACATAACTAGAAAGCTCTTCCATATATCCCCTCTAGAATTCATAATTCTATCTCAATATGTGTACTTCAACTAACTTAGGGGTTGAAGTGGTAACTTTAAGAACTATAGGCTCAAATTGTAGGTCACTTAGCAGAAGATTGTATGAGCTAAATGAGCTTAGAAGATCCGCGTAATTTCTTTGTTCTTGAAATACTACGTAGATATGTAAATACTTAGATCCTTCCCAATGTTCTTAACAGGATGCTCATGAGGAATCAAAGGCTGTTACAAAAGCTGCTGCTATGAAAGGTAATAATCCATCTTTGTGCAGTTATAATACTTGAGCAAGTCATATAGCCATTGATTTGCATGATTATGGTATTTTGGACTCGTAGTATATATTATATACTCACTCTAACCCATTTAAACCCGTTTGGCCATAGATTTTGCCAAAGTAAACTTGGGTTTTATTTGGCAAACAAATGTTTGGCCATAAATTTTGCCTATAGTTTGGCAAAATCCCAAGTCTCAAATCCCAAATCCCAAAATCAGCTCAATAGCTGGTTTTGAGCCAAATCTCTCATAATACACGTGTTTTTCCAAAATATATTTGGGAAGTATGTTTTGAAAACGTATGTCCAAACACATTTTCATCTTCAAGCCAAACTTCACCCAAAACAGTTTTTTCAAAACAAATTTGGGAATCTATGGCCAAACGCTAGCTAACTTGTTCGGAGTAAGAACTCCTAATGTGCTACCAAAGTTGAATCAAATATTTTCTTCAAAAGGATAGCTGAAATGTCAAAAATGGATTTACTTTGGGAAAAAAGACACTGCATTGAGAGTTAAGTATTATGTAGTGAAGTTATTATAGTTCTTATGATATCCTGCAGGTAGACTTCCACAATTTTGTAGAAAGAGGTCTATCATTCTTGGTATACCATACAATAGGAAGTAGAATGAATTAAGACATAAGATAATTAGACACTTCCTCTATTCCAATTTAGGTGTATTTTTCTATAAGTATCTATCCCAATTTATGTAACACATAGACCATATTGTACACTTCTACAAATGATAAACACATTAGAAGTACAGATAAAATATGAGAGCATGCCCTAAAGCAATTTGAGAATGGATTAGTGCTCTGTCCTTAAATTTAGAATGTTGACAAAAAAAATTGAAGCATATAGGTGCATTTTATTGAATGTTTTTTTTTGGTTTTGCAAATGTAGCAAATAAAAATAAAAATTGAAACGGGACTTTTGCACTGAGTAAGATCTTCCCTTTGCTTGGGGAAGTCCATTTTCCTTATGTGTTTGCTGTTGTTTTAAGTATGTAGTTGTTAATCGATAAAATTGTAACCTGCAGCAATTAAGCAGCGAATGGAAAAAGATGTCGATGAAGTCGGAAAAATAGCTCGATTAATCAAATTAAAAATAGAGGAACTTGATAAAGAAGTGAGTAACATCAACTTCTTACATGTCTTACTTTTGGTCCTTTTATTTTCTCTCTGTTTCAATCTATTGTTTATTCTCTCGCAGAATCTAGCCAATAGAAACAAGCCGGGATGTGGTAAAGGATCAGCTGTGGACAGATCAAGAACAGCTACAACAGTGTAATTTCGACTACTTTGTCTCCTTTGTTTCTCCGATAGTTATTTCATTGTCACACAGTTGTTATTTTGACATTGCTGAATGGGTATCACAAATTTATTATAAAGAGATGCTCAAATTGGCTGGCTATGACGTATGTAGACACTATGCTGGGGCAAGCAACAACAACAACTACTACGCCTCACTCCCAAACACTATTATTTTCATAGTAAATAGAGTTTGAATTCTTGAATTTTGTTCTGATCAGGAGAGTAAATAATGGTTGTGCTAGGGGATGTACAGTTTCTGTTGAACTTGATTGTGGACAGCAGAATATTTTCAGTGTATTTCCTCCTCTTAGTAATTCATTTATGGATGGGTGGTTCTAATCCCTGTTAAACAGAAGCAGTGTGTTTTCCTCCTTTTAGTTTGCACACATGCGGAAACTCTTCAGCAAGTAGTTTCCAGTTTGTCAGTGCTTAATGCATCGGAAAATTTGTTAAAGTGAAGCCCTCATGGTTTCCCTTAGTCTTCCCCTTTTGCATTATTGCACATTCTCAATACTTATCTTGATATACCTATGGTATGCACTTAACTTGTTATATATGCTTGCAGTTCCTTGAAAAAGAAGTTCAAAGATAAGATGGCCGAGTTTCAGGTACGTCAGACGTTAGTTAAGAATGGCTTTTTATCTAGGCTTTACTTGCTCTTAGGCTCAATTGATTTGAAATATTTGCAGACTTTAAGGGAAAACATCCACCATGAATATCGTGAGGTTGTTGAAAGACGAGTATTTACAGGTGCAAAAAACTTCTGAGTTTGAATTTTCTGCATGGATTTTAAATGTTTTAAAACAAATTCTAATCGCTACTTCTTTTTCTTTTTTTGTATCTTTGTCTTTTTGTGGTCGACAGTGACGGGTAATCGAGCTGATGAAGAGGTAAAAGCTTGTAAATCTTGTGACTCATTGAGAATGTAGATTCTTTTTCGTGTATCTTCTTATTGGCCCCCTTTTCTTGTTTTCCCTCTATTTTTACTTCAGACTATTGATAGATTGATAGAGACCGGGGATAGTGAACAAATATTCCAGAAAGCTATTCAGCAACAAGGGCGAGGACAGGTATGAACCTGCTCAATTATTTTTGCAATCTCTTCCTTTCATTTACTTTGTATTGCACCTTATGCCCTAGTGTTATTAGCATGTAACCTCTTCACATAGCACTTAGGATCAGTATCTGAATGCTTGAAGCTATTATCTCTGGGATTTAGAAGTCCATGCTTGTAAGCAGCTTAAGTTTCTGTTGGCTTTTCCACTGGCTTTGTTAAACATGGAATTGGGTCATCCTATTCCATTTAGTGCTGTTTTATTTCAATTCTTTAACATGCAATCAATGTTCAGGCATGTTTTTCCGACTCACATAAAGCCCGTGATACCTTACTCCAGCAACATTCTTTTACCATCTCAGAAGCTGCTTTATTGACGACATTGGAATGATCCATCTTTCAACCCTCTTAAGATTTGATAGGGAGAGTTCATAGATCGTCAAATTCCTAGAAATGGATTGAATGGTTGGAAATGACTATTCCGGATGATCTGATGCTAATACTTCAGGCTCCAGATACGGAAGAGGTTCTATGGGGCCCATGTTTGGTGATTGTAGTATCTTGTGACCATCATAACATCTTGCAAACAGCTCTTGTCTTTTTTAATGTTATGTTGTGTTTATTCCTTTATATATTCCCTTTCTGTCAAAAGTCAATGCCACATCCTTCCGCTAAAAACATAAGAGAAGAAAGTCTTAGCTGCTTTCCAACTCGCTGGAAACCACCATAAAGTTATTGACATTCATCTGAATCCTTACCCCCACCCCCCAACCCCCACCCCACCCACAAAAACAAAGGAGGGAAAGAGATTCATGATTTGACTTCTGTAGTATATGAGACCTAGTAATCTTATTCTTCCTGTCCTGTTGAGAAATTCGTGAGATGGATTAGGCCAAGTTGACAAAGATCTTTTTAATCCTCAAGCTGCTAATGATTGATCAGTGGCTTTCCCTTGGAGTAGAGTAGCTCTCAAAAAAGTGAATGACGCAACATACTGGAATTATATTCAAAAGAGGGGAGATAGCAGGGGAACTAGCTCTGGCCGCATGGGGATAGAGGCAGCAGATAATAGTGGTAGGGGGTTATTATTTTGGCGACAGACATGGATAAGATTTTCTGGAGTTATATTTTATTATTTCAATGCATCTCATTTTTTGGCAGCCAATTGTGATCTAATGACCAAGTATGATGAAACATAACAACTAGAGCCCGAAATATACAATGAAAGTTAATCACCATCACCATCACCATCACCTGATCCATATTCCTTCTTCTCTCTTCGTGTTCTATTAAATAAATAATATTACATGCAAACTTTTGGCCTTTTGTGTGATAAAGAAGCTTAGGTACGTTAATAATCTTGCTAGGGAGGCACTTGAAATTTTAGTGATTGGAGATATAATAGTATACTGGTTCTCAATGTTGGCGGCTTACAGATAATGGGCACTCTAGCTGAAATTCAAGAGCGCCATGATGCAGTCAGAGAATTAGAGAGAAAGCTTCTTGAGTTGCAACAGGTATATGCTTTCCTTAGTTACATCTAGTCTGGTGCCAATTTTGAAACATGACAATTAAGGAATATATATATGGTACCATTATAAATGAGTAATACATATTGATGTCTGGTTGTCGTTTACTGCAACGCAGATATTCCTGGACATAGCAGTGTTGGTTGATGCTCAAGGAGACATGCTTGATAATATAGAATCGCAGGTACTGAAATTCTTTATCCTTGTATGGGAACTTTGGTATACTTTTATGTTTCCTCATTTCCAACAACCCGAATTTTCAGGTATCAACTGCTGTAGACCATGTACAATCAGGGAATACTGCTTTACAAAAGGCAAAGAAACTTCAAAGGAATTCCAGAAAATGGATGTGCTTTGCCATCATCATCCTCCTCATAATTGTTGCAATCATCGTCGTTGGTGTGATTAAACCATGGAGCAGTAACAAGGGTGCTTAACTTATTTCATCACCCTGTTAAGCAATGTATACATATATATATAATGGATACTATCGCTGGATATGCTATTAATATATACCATTTCTTGGTTTTGTACATGTGGACCTTGGGGCTTATTTCTATTTATAGAGTCTGACCTGTGATTGAAATATGTAATCTATTCTTTACAATCTTGATTTTTACCTGGTTGGAATTTGGGAGAATAGTACTCTGTACTCTGTACTGGAAGATTAATGTGGTACTTATACTATCTTGAGCCGAGGGTCTGATGGAAACAACCTCTCTATCCTTACAAGGTAGGGGTAAGGTCTGTGTACACACTACCCTACCCAGACCCTACGGTGTGAGATAATATTGGGTATGTTGTTGTAGTCCGTATTGGAAGAATACTATTGATTCAAATTTTATTGAAACCATGGTATCTAGGCCAACTTGTGTGCATTAAACTCCAATGTCTTTTGCTTGAACTAGTTTGTATAGGAAAATTTTATTAACAAGTTGAATATTAGCTAGCAGATTATTGCAGCTAAACCAAAAGAATGAGAGGTTTTCTTAAATCCTTTTAGAAGTCTGATTCTGCTCAACTTTACTACTCTCCAAATATAGCATCCTTTAGTATAACTAAGCTTGAAACCAGCTTCTTTAACTTGTTCAGGCTGGTCTTAACAATTAATATTACTAATTTTTTTATATATTTTTACGTTGGATTAATTCTTTGTTTACCCTTAAAATCGGATAACAATTAAACTTATAAGTGGTTTTAAGGATAAATAATTTCATCTAGTACCAATTGATAATTACGACGATTAATGATAGAAATTAACAGTAAAATTAAGGAACCGGTTGAGAATAGAGTTATGAAATGAACTAATGAACGAGAGAATATAAGAGAGAAAAAAGTATTATATTCCTTGGTATGCGAAAATTAGAAGGTTACAAATGATTAGAACTATAACAGAAGGAAATCCCATGATTAGCTAAATAACCGTTCTTAATTTGCTCCGTTCCCAAATTTCTGCCATGATCCTCGACCAGTCACGGATGTCGCGGTTTTCCGTTACTATGCTATCTTCGGTCTTGCTCGATGTTTATTTGGTCTCGACCATCACTGGTCCCGATCTCAACAGGTACTTCGAATCCCGAGCTCGGTACCTTTTCTTCATGTCTTGATCTGATATAATACGGGGTTGATCCTCGACCCGCCATTCTGATCTCGGTTAATCAATAAAATCAGGTAAGCCCGGTTTCAACCGCACATTCTTCTTTGCTTTATCTTTGGCATTACCATTTTGACACAAGTCATGTTGTAGAGTGAACAATAAAATCTTTTTTCCCCCAAAAAATGCTAGCGGTCAGCAGCCACTTAAATTCCATTAAAATTTCCAAGCTAAATTATACCTCTTTTTATCTTCTTTTCAAAATCAAGAAACTCGTGGCTAGTTCCTAAAATTTGACAAATCAGTTAATCCTTACATTATTGACTCATATTGATTTGAATGAGTGCAATTTTGCCTCCATCAGCCCTTTGCCTGGTCAAAATTATTAACCATCGCTAAAAAAATAAAATTGTAAAACTAGCCGGTACTTCCTCCGTTCCATTTTTGTATGACACTATTAGTATTTGAGGAGTCAATAACTTTTTTCTTTGACTACAAATTTTTCAAAGATTCTTTGAATTGTTATACATAGTATTTTAATATCTAATTTCTAATTATGCAAATTTTGTTTCGAAAAGAATAAAAAATTGATGTCTGAATTAGAAATTTTGATTTTATTCTTCTTGAAATGATGAGAAAGTAGTAGTATATTTGCATAGATCAGCAAATAACATGAACCTCCATTTTGAAGTTTGAACTATCAAATTCAAACATCAGCTTCCATCTCTTTCTTCCTAAATAAATGGTTAAAAATTATGAGCTTCATTTTGCTACTTCAGTGCACTTTTTTATTTCTCAAGCTCGCCCTCTCAATATTTTGAAGGCTCATAACTCTGGTTGTGACAATAATGTCATTACTTTTGATTGGAGTAATTAAGAATTCTAGTCCAAGCCCTGGGGTATTGTAATTTGCTCCAACTGTTATAATGAGAAAGCATTAACATATATAGAAGTCAATTTGTCAGACTTCTGAGACAAAAGAAAAAACTATTATCAACTGCTATAGAAGTCAATTTGACACAAAAATTGGTAAACGTTAGGAGCAAAGTACACTTGAAGGGATAAGTCTCAATCAAAATTCAGAGAGGTTTAAAGTATATATGAGCCATACTTTGAGGGGTTATATGTCATTTTTCCTTTTCTTTTAATTTCAAAATTGTACAAAAAGCTCCGAGCTCGGGAGGGTTTAGCAAAAATGGAGACTGCAAAAGACACCGTACACCACGACGTCCCTTTAGAGGGCGACAGCGACGACGATACGCCGGCCCTAAGCTCTCACGCACTAGAAGCACTTAAAGAGTTCCTTGCCGAACAGAATCGAGCACTAGCGGAAGCCTCTTCAGCTGCGGCGGCGGAGCAACAACCGGAGGATGACGTAGCGCTTGTGACGGAGGATTGGCGGCTCAGCCAGTTCTGGTACGACCGTGAAACAGCTGAAACCGTCGCCGCTGAGGTCCTCGCTCTTTGCCGGTCGATTGATACGCCGGCGGTTGCTTGCATTGCTTGCCCCACGCTTTACGCTTACCTCAAGGTAAGGTATTTTAAGCTTTATTATTTCAATTTACAGCAAAATATCTTGCTTATAGTTTTTCTCACAGTAAGTAAACCGATAAAGCACAGTAAATAATCTAAGAATATTAATTTCCTAAAATGACAAGAATAATTCATGGCCCTGGGGCTTTGATTCAATAGCAAAGGTAGTTAGTGGCCAGGCCATGAATTTTGACAAGTTTCTAACGAAGGGATTTGATTGAACCTGCTTCCTTGGCTGTGGCTCCGCCACTGAAGGCAGTACAGCGCAATATGTGGTAGGCACAAGTCACAAGCTTGAATCCTGCTATCCGGCGTTTAGATAGAGAAGGTAGAGGGCAGGCTAATCAGCTGGGTACAATGATAATTCTGTTATAAGAAGAAAAAAGAGTAATACTTGAAATTCTGATTGGGGAACGTTGTGTGTTTATTTAGCAGGGCTTACAATTAGTTGATGATTGAGTGTATTTTAGTTGTCAAACTTGTATATTTATAACTATTTGTCATTTATATTTAGACATTAAAACAAGTTAGTACTTGTTTTTTCTCTCAAAAAAGCTATTAAAAGGAAATTCTTTTGTCCTTGTAAAGATGATCAAAAAATTAGTTGTTGAAATAGAACCACTAATATATGCTTGATTGATTGAATAAAGGAGCAAACATGGGAATTTAATAAGATTTAAGACAGATGAGCTGGATTTTCATTGCAAGAAAATTATGTTAACAGGGAATAAACTTTAGAAAAAGTGATAGTTCATTACTAATATATATAGCATTAGAGATATTTTGAAGAACAGGGGCAGTTTTATTAACATTTGTAGCATCAGAGCTAGTTCATTGTAGATGCGGTGCTTTGTTTGCTAAATTTTCGTCCAGAAGGTAGTCATGTTAGGAAGAGCTGTCATGTCATCTATATAGATGCACTATGTGTGTGTCTTCTATCCTCTTGATGTGAATTTGTGCATATATTTATTGAGTTGAGCCTGGTTCCAAAAGCAATTTGTTTTGTTTTAAAATCAAACGAGGTTTTTAAGTTATTTCACAACCATAAGGAGTTAGCATGCAAAGCACCAGTGTGGAAGCCAGAAATATTTTTAAGGATGTTCAAACTCGAAAGAACTAAAAAAGAATTCCGACAAAGGGCGTTCAATATATATTTTATACATCTAAAATCAGTATCTTACTATGTACACAGTATAATTTTTCGTAATATTTCGGGTGAAGGATGGTCAGTTGACCACCTTTTCCACAAGGTGGCTTCGCCCCTGCAAAGCACCCACGGATTTGGCCTAGTGGTCAATGAAGTGGGTTGAGAACCATGAGGTCTCACGTTAAAATCCCAATGAAGCTAAAAAATACTAGGTGATTTCTTCCCATTTGTGGTAGGGAAAGTTACCTGGTACTTGTTGCTTCTGGGAGGTAGTAGGTATCTCGTGGAAACACCATTAGAAAAAAAGGAGTTAGCATGCAAAAGCAATAACCACATGAGAAAAGGAATTCTTCAAAAACTTGCATCGAAATATTCTGTCTTATCAAAAAGAAATGTTCTGTGTACATTCTTCTTTATTCCCTTGGTTTTCTATTTGTATCTCTATTTCATCCTCATATGTGTATGTAAATTATTTGCATGCGATTGCGGATTATATAAGAAATTTATAATTTGTGTCATATTGTTTCAAGCATGTCACTGCACTAGTAGAAGTGCTTGGGAAGCAATTACTGACGTTCTTCTTACATTTGCATGTTATCTGATCTTTAGTTCTTCATGATGAACTGATATATTTTCCAACTTCTAATGCTTTGTTTTATTACTCGGTCTCAGAAAATTGACCCTAATGTACCAGCACAACTTTTGGAGTATGACAAACGGTTTGAACAGTATGGAAGTGAGTTCACATTCTACGACTACAACCAACCAGAAGATCTTCCTTCATCATTGAAGCACTCATATCCAATAATTGTTGCAGATCCTCCTTACCTGGTGAGAGCTGATATATGCTGTATACTGAAGTGGTTCTATGATTATTAAAGAATATCTTTTTTTGCACTATATTTCATTTTTACTTGTGACTTATTTGATTTCTGAAATTCCCTCTATACTTGAGAGATATCTATAAATAAATTGTCTTTCTTATATTCAGAATTTTGCCTATAGTCAAAGATCATCCATTGCTTAGTTATGGGTTTCTCACCTTTGGATGGTATGATATATATGAAAAAGTTGCATAGTTTGCATGAAAGTATCCCAAATTTTGACTGTTTCATAGCCTGGCATGCAAGTTTTTAAGTGAATCTTATTCTTGCCCTTTTCTTTTCTTCTCTAAATTTGGTCATCTAATTTCAAATGTTACTTTCTCTTCTATCGGAAAATTCACCTAGTAACCTTATGCTTCTTTTCAGTTTCTACTGGTCTCCATTATTGAGAGAATTCTATGCTGCCGTGATTGTTCATTTTTCTGATTTGTTATTCTTCGGGCAACAGGCATATATTAATATCTAGTTGGAAAATGCTCATAAACATTATTTATCAAAAACAATTGCTCATTCCTCACAAACACTATTTTTATCTTTACCTCTTTCTTCTGCCTTCTTATTTTATTTCCACTGTCTTTACCTTTTATTAATCTGCATTCCCAAGGTCAGAATGGGTTACCTCTAAGCCTCAAGATCAAGCATGGTTTACCTCTCTAAAAATGCAAGGATCCTGCTTTAAAAAACCTGAAGATAGGCTTGTCTGATATTGACCTCTAGAGCATCTTCAGATATATTAGAAAGCTGTTTGTAACCTAGAAAAGAATAGATACTTCTTGTTCAATTAACCTCTTTTATCTCTGTTAGAAAATTAACTGTTTTTATGCACTGTTGTGACACAGAAGATATTAATTCCGTTATTGACGTTACTTGTCTTGTGCAAGTTTAACATTTGTACGATGATTCGTTCACCTTTGTTCTTTTATTTTTCAGAGTCGGGAATTCTATGAAAGTGAATTATTCACATCATTGTCATTACTTGTGTGCATGTTTGGCATTTATGCGATGGTTTATTCAATACCTTTTTTTTTAATTTTCAGAGTCGGGAATGCTTAGAGAAAGTTGCTCAAACAATTTCTTTTCTCATGAGACCAGGACAACCTTACTTGCTTTTACTCACAGGTACATAGTACATACTGAATTTTACGGTGTTTTGGGACCTGGCCTCCCATCTTTATAGGTCATTGAATCTAGTTATTTTTTCTTAAGGATCATCAAACATTGAATGTAGTTATCTCTGCCTGTCTTCATTCTTCATGGTTGAGTTGAGGCTGCTTACTAATTTTAATAGTAGCAAATATTAGTACTACTACTACAACAACAACAACAACCCAGAACAATTCTACAGAGTCTGGTTACTCCTACCTTTTGTGGAGGTTAGTAGCAAATATTACGTTGATTAAAAGGTTGAAGCCATCAAATGGTTTAGAGACAAGGTTTATCGACTTTCATCCGTCTCCAAAGCAAAGAGAGGAGGATTTTTTTTTTTTTTGGAAGAACAGAGAGTGAGAATGCTACTGAAGTAAAGCAAAGAGAGAAGAAAAAAAAAGGAGGAAGTGAAGGATATACTGTTTTGAAGATGACCAGTGTATGCCTTGAATGTTCTTTAATCTCTCTTTCTTTTTTTCTTTTTTTGGACATGCAGGTGAAGTGCAAATTGATAGGGCTTCGGAGCTCTTGGGTTTACGTCCATGCGTTTTTAGGCCACATCACTCGAGCAAACTAGGCAATGAGTTTCGACTGTTTACAAACTATGACCCAGGGACGAGGCTAGGTGGGTGGGAGCAGGCGTAACAAACTTATGTTCAATCGGAAATCCTCTTCCTCAAAAATGTTGTAGGTTGACAGTGGTTCGTGAAAGCTTTTTAAAACATATTTCAAGCTAGCAACATCCTTTCATGAAATATTGTTTGTACACCTTCTTCAGTTACCTAAACATACCTAAAAGAACAAAATATTAGAAATAATTATATAGCTGTATTCTGGTTTCACGCTATTTAAGGTGCTTGAAAACCCAGTATCCGTACAACTTGTCAAATTTTGTCGGCGTTTTACCCTCAGTTCTGCATTATCCATCTTTACCTTGTGTTCATTTATAGGTTTTTGCATGGATTGTACTTTGTTATCTCCAAGTTGTACCTTATTACTTTTGCTTGGATATTTCTTTTTCGGCACAGTTAACTCTGACCTTCCTATCACCATGTGGTTTGTTTCGGTACAAACTCATCCACACTCGGGGGTTGTTTGGTTCAATAGTGGGATAGACAAGGATATCTCATGGGCGGTAGGATTAGCTATATCACTTTCTATATGGGACAATACCATCATTTTAATATAACATTTATACCGGTATTAGCTAATATTCATAACTAATATGGGATAAATACAATCCCAAAGTTCTGTCCGGGGATTAATATCATTATCCCAATAGCCAAACAACCCTTTAGTGTTTATACCAAATCGTACTAATTTATCATAGTTAAGTTAGAAATTAATGTGAAAAATTTGTACTAATTAACATTGATTTAGTCTAGTGATTGGAGTGTGTGTAAAGATATGTCTCATGTATGTATTAAGTTGATGTAATCATCAGGTATGAGTAAAAATTTCGAGTGCGAGTAAATTTTTACCGATCTTTTACATGGTTGTCGCTTGGACTCGCTGGCATTGCAAATGCAGAGGATGCAAATTTATTTGATCATACAAATTCTCCTAGGAAATGAAATGATGATTGGGTGACACTGCATACTATTTGACCAACCAGTTTGAAGTGTTAGTAACAATTTCTACTAGTGGTTGATATGTTAGTTGAGATGAATGTTGTTGGCAGACCGTCACAATTCTAACCTTGCATTTACTTTCTTTTTAGTTCTACTCTGATCCCTTTATTCCAACTTGAATATATTACTAAAATTTTAAGTTAAATTGGAAGAAGAAAACTTATAAAACTATATGTCTTAGATATACATTATAAATTGTAACATCATACAAGCTTTCCTATTTAAACCTCAATAACAAAAAAAAGGAGGAGGATAAGCTTCAATAATGTAAATCATCTTTGAATTAAATTATTCTAAACACTATATTCAAGCAGTCGTATGGAACAAATAAATAGATAAGAAAATGAATTTGACCAAAAAATAAAAGATAAGAAAATGAAGAAATTAACACGTCCTCCCAGAAAACTTTAGTAACGAAGAGATTTGTCCAAGCGGGTTGCTACAAATGGATTCGGACCGGACCTTGAATTGATTCAGATTCAGACCCGATCCCATACCAGGAGTATATATAAATAGACGGTCTTGAGTTCTACATTCTACCTGAAAAAACAACGTTCGAATTGGAAATCTCGAAAGAAGAAAAAACTCAGTGAAAATGAGACCAAACATTGTTTCTGAGGTAATTTTCTCATCTTTTTCATTTTCGATCTACAAGTTATTCACTTATCCTTTTTGTATGCTAGGGTTCTATTCTTATTGAAGTTAGAAAAGTAGTGGGATTATGAAAATGTAGTGAAAATGCTTGATTTTTTAATTCTGAATCTCTGATCAAGTTAATTATGGAGAATTACAGTAACTTATGGTTATTTTTTTAGTATTATTGGAAATTCTAAGGTATATTCATAATCATGATGCGGAAGTTAGTTTTCTTTTTTGGTCATGTCATTTATTGAGGGACTATTTATGGGAAATGGGAGTATTTCTGTTGACTGTATGTAACTGTGACATGCACCACATATTTTGATGATACGATTGGAAATTACTGTGATTTTTATTGAATATATATTAAAATCGAGTTGTGAAAATATAGTTTAACGGTGGCAAGCTAATGAGGAATTCACCGGCAATAATGCAATTTGCATATTTTTTTAAATCACGAATTTCATGAAGTTTGTAACCTTGCCTCAGCTAGTAAGGCCGATTTCAGATGTTGTTTAATAACTGTATTGTTCTTTATATTCTTGCAGTGATTATGTCACTGTGAGGCTGCAAAGATAATGTGCTTTATATTGCTTTTAAATTATGATTGTTCCTCTTGAATTCGTTAATATTAAAGAAATTCATTATTATAATGGATTGGCTAGTGATTTTTTTAAATTTAATATGTTCTTTTCATTCCAAATTATGTGTCTATCTTTTTATTTTTTTCTTTTTCAAAAGATTTCTATTAGCTCCTTATTTTTAAGTGTCACTGTGAAGCAAAAAGTGATATTAAGAGGACTACCGAGTTATCTGATCCACCATTTTACGTTATTATTCTTCCGATAAGAAGCAGCTAGAGATATTGTCTTCTTATTTTATCCATTTTATCTCGTGTTCTACATATTCCTACTTCAGACAATTTAAATGGAACATATTTCTTAGTAGTGCATTATGTCTAGCTTGGAATTGAAAGACGAGTTAGTGGGAATAATAGCTTTTATGTTGACTCTCACTTGCTCCATTTGTTTGTAGGCGGGATTGCAGACAAGGATGGGACAGTGGTGGGAAGGAATTCCTGTACTTACATCTGCAGTGGTGGTTGTTTGTGGGGTAATTTACTTGGTTTGCCTTTTGGTTGGATATGACTCCTTTGCTGAAGTATGCTTCTGGCCCTCTGCTGTAATTTCTCGATTTCAAGGTACACGGTCACTTATAGTGCTGCTCATACATCAAAATGTGCCTGTTAAAAAGAAATCCTGTTAAGCTGCACTCAAACTACTCTTTCCATATCTGAAAGATAAATCTGATTGAATCTTTTGAATTGAATTTGAGGATGATTATACGTTGCTATTGTCTAGCATCCACTGACGAGTTTGAGGGGGGGGGGGGGGGGGGGGGGGGGGGGGGATGGTAGCTGTGGTGGTTATTTAGCTAGGGATTTTTGATGATCAATTGTTTTAATCGTTCACTTGCTTAAAAGCTGCTGGCACCCTTACGCTTTCATACTCTTCTCGTGCATTTGCCACGCGCATAATTAACTTTCAAAAAGATAGCACTCGTATTTGTCATTCATTCAAAATGAATCGCATAATTTCGACTTTGATTTGCTTGCTCTACAGTGCATCTATGCCTTTTGTGGAGCTATAATTTTGATATCCTTTCTTTGTTTGTCATTTCTAGCATAACTTTGTATCTTATTAATGTTGACAACCATTTTATTTTTGTGTTTCTCTGACAGTTTACAGGATTTTCACCTCAATTCTGTTTCATGGCTCTCTACTGCACGTTCTGTTTAATATGTTAGCTTTGGTTCCTTTGGGTTCTGAGCTGGAGAGGATTATGGGATCTGTGCGCCTGTTATATATAATTGTTCTGTTGGCCATTAGCAGTGCCTTATTCCATCTTCTTATAGCATTGTTGGTTGCTCATAATCCCTTTCATCCTTCTCCATACTTTATGGACGAATGTGCTATAGGTTTCTCAGGCATCTTATTTTCAATGATTGTGATTGAAACGAGTCTAAGTGGGGCTCAAACTAGAAGGTTTGTTTGTTTCGTGTTTCTGGATACTGTATCTTCTTTTTAAACCAATTAAAGTATGGTTTTTCTTCATTTCTTTCACAGATAGGTTTGGGAAAAAGACTGTCTGAAATTAGATATGACTGGTCACCTTAGATCAACTTTGAGTTGTTGAATCATGTGTTTGTTAATGTCAGTTTGCTTCTTTTTGCAGTGTGTTTGGGCTTTTCAATGTGCCTGCTAAATGGTAACAGTGTAACTTTCCGATAATTGTACTTCATTTGTTGTACGTTTCACATCATAGAATCTTATGCTATAATATTGATTGTTTTTTTCCACTAGGTATGCATTGATATTATTGGTGGTGTTTCAGCTTGTTATGACTAATGTCTCCTTACTTGGACATCTATGTGGTATTTTGTCTGGATTTGCATGTAAGTAACTTTCACCCTGCTGGACCCTCTTCAAGTTTTCAAAATTCTATTCCATGTCATTTGTGATATCATGATAATTACGTCCACAATCTTTGCATCTTAATTTGTGTTCATATATCTCTTAAAACTTTTTCTTTTTTCCTTCCCTTTTCTTCATGGTACCAGATACATATGGATTGTTCAATGTTTTGATACCGGGGACTTCTTTCTTCTCGGCTATTGAATCTTCCTCATATCTAGTAAGTTCTCTAAAGAAATGACAGTAAGATACTCCGCTATTTCTCAACTTTTAAACCACTTGTGTGCTCAACTTTAGGTAAAAAGTGACATGGAGCATCACCCTTCTGATTGACTTGGCTTGCTAGTTTGCCTCATTTTTCCTTGATACTTAACTTCCCACCTTGGTTTTTTGGCATCTTGTAGATAATAAAATCTTAAATAGGACAAAGAACTACGGCATAAGATTAAGTTAAGCCTATTATCAAAACAAAAATAAGCCTATGATCAGGGCATTTGCATGGTAAATTCTCACAGCCAGAGACACTACTAATAGCTGACAGGGGACGCATGATTTAATCCAAAATGGTCCTGTGGTTAACCAAGCGAAAAGATAATGTGTTTGCATCTTAATTAGTACAAGAAATTGTTGCCTCTCATTTACTGCTGCCTAGGTTTGTCCTAGGCGATAACAATGTCGTTAAGTAGATGCTACTTCAAGTCCTTGTGCTGATTCTATATGTTCTCTTCTCTGAAATCTCAAAGTGTTTCAGTAGGCCGTATTATATCTCTAGTTCATTCTTTTCTCAATTGGTAAATGTAAAATTTTACTAGAATGGCACTCAAGGGAGTGGACAAGAACCCAAAATTTTGATAAGAGAAGACCCAAAAGATCACAACCTGTGGGGGAAACACTTTTATGGGGTAAACACTTTTATAGCTGTCGAAAACAATCCAAAATAAGGCACTCACATCTTTCTCCCTTTTGATTGTCAAACCGGTTAAGTCCCTTTAGGTTTTGTGTATTTAACTTGAACACGAGAAGTTGTTTGTTCATTATTGTTATATTGAAAGTTCGGTTCATTGTAGCATGCTTTTTTTAATGACACATCTAAGCCCTCGCCCACCTCTCAATTTTGTTTTGGTTGATGCACTTCAATGACAAAGTGAAATTAGCAAAATACTTATATCTATCTTTTGGGCAGTCAACTTGCGTGAGGCGACCAAAGTTTATTATGTGCACTGGTGGTAATGGTGCAGGATACCTGCCCACACATTCAAATCAAACTGTAACCTCCAGGTAGATCCTGTTTTTAATTTCGTATAATCTTACTGATTTAATCTGAGCGTGTGCAAAAATAGTGATGTTTCTTCCTTTCAGAAGTGGAGTGCTCTCTGGAAATATTTGGGAGAACCTTTCTTCATGGATGCCACAGAGAGAGAGCTCTGCTCAGGTATCTTCCAGATTATCCAGACTTGCTTTTTTCTGAGTACACTAGAAGATAAACTTATGTATATTGGATTAATCTGACCTTGGTTCTCTTTAGAAATAGTACATGCATGAAACTATGTTTGGTAGATCTTTTGGGTAAGGAATACATGAATAGCAGTGAGAGATATACGGTAGATAAATGACACAAAGGAACCATATGTTTGTTTGATTTCAATGCTGGTGATGAGAAGCTTATTAGGGAGAACAACTTCTGTCTTGTTATCTTTGAGACTGTTGACCTTCGTACTCTATAAATTGCATTGCAACCCTGTAACTGTGAGAATAATTGCACAACCTACCCAAGTTTCCTGTTATCACATTTAAAGGTAATCACCAAAGTAGTGATTGAAATGAACGTAAGTAGAGACCATATTGGTTGGAATCAGGTAAGGAAAAGAAAATAGAAAACAGCATCTCTTTTTTTTTTTTTGGTTCCTATTAATTTTTGTATGTTCTTCTTACTCTTTCTGGTTTTGAATGATTTAAAACAGCACCACTATATGAAGTGGTATGATCTGTTTGTCAATGTCTTGTAGAGTAATTTATTTATTTTTTCCTCTTATTCTTTTTCTCCTTTGTTTATTCTTATTTTCTTTTCTTGGGAGGGGGGATCCTAATTTAGTTTTGCAAAACTTTAGTGAAGGTTTTCATAAATGTCTGATCTACAAGGTTTGTTAAAATAGAATCTTCTCTATTATCTCACAAAAATGAATTTGTAGTTCATTTCATAGAGCGAATAAGTTTTCAAAGCACGTGTTACCTCCTCTTAGAATTTTGAAATAAAAATCACAGAAGTTGGAATGGAGAACTTTTGGTGATTGATAGAAAATATAAACAGTTGAGTGTGCATGAAATAGAGTGGCTTTCTCGGACTTAAAGTGGCAGTAGCCCATATTTCTCTTTCAAATGTCCCATTGTCTGATCTTGATTAGAAGGAGTTGAGAGGGTATGGATGTTATTTCCCTATCAAATTAGCTTGAGTGTCTATCTTGTCCTCCTTTTCTTGTCAGCAGAAATTTCTTTTAACAAAGTAGGTAAATCTGTAATAGTAGGCTGTGAATGAGAGGAAGTCAATGCCATCCTCTAACCTGTGTATTGATGAGTCTCGCAGATATACTTATCAACCTTTCTCTTGCAGAATTCTCAACAAACTACACAACTGCTTAATTGTCGCTACTTACATAGCTCCCTTTTGTGTGTTTCCTAACGTATAGATAAGAATAAAAATCTTGAATTGAAGTCTATCAAGTTATTAACTTGTTGAAACTACAGCCGGTGACAGATGATAGCAGGTTTCCTGGGAGAGGAAGAACTCTGACTTCTCAAACCTCCACTGGAAATCAGGATTCAACATTACAGGCTAGGCTCCTGAGTGGTAGCAACAGCCCTGAGCGTATTTCACCTCCAGCGGCAATAGGTGGAGAGCGGAGCTTAACTGGAAGGTACTAGAAACAGACTGTTGTTACATGCTAAATTGATGGTAATCATATCGATTTTGAATTTATCTTAATCATTGGTTGTTGGAAGAAGATCGATCTGTTTTTAATTGCATTTCGCATTCTGCCGCCTACGTATACCTATCCGATTTAGTGATTAGCTGGCTTACAGGTGTTGAAATTGGCATATCCAGTAACCAAGTTTAAGTTATATCACTACTGATAGGAAAGGCTGGTTTCGTTCAATATGTTCACAAAACTACACTTCGACTTCGTTTACACAGTATAATTTCTTCTGGATTTTCTGATTTCTATCTATATCAAAGTAGAGTTATATCAAATAATCCATATCATAGTAGAGCCTCGAACTTCAATAATTGGCTGGCATTCAACTGTGGATAGAGCTTGATAGCTCAACTTTTATTAAGAGCTTGCTATCGTGATTTGCTCTAAACACACAGTGATATTTTGATTCTGTGTGACAACTCAGACAATCACCAGTAGATGCTACGGTTGGAGCTACCAGACCGCTAGGACAGCAGGTATATGATCCTGGCTTTGCATCCTTGCTAACTGTTATCCTTACAATTGTCAATGCTAAAAGTATCTCTTTTTACATAGGGCTCCATTCAATCAGATGAAAAGGTTCAGAAGCTTGTTGCAATGGGTTTTGAGAAGGTACAGTTATGGTTCAGATTCGCTTGATGGTGGTGGTTTTAGTTTGAATGCATCATGAATGCGCTAACGATCTTGACTCTCTTAGACACAAGTAGAAGTTGCACTGGCAGCAGCTGAAGGGGACTTAAATGTTGCTGTGGAAATTTTAAGCCAGCAGGTACTTCTTTTCGGGTGTTTATATCCCAGACATAGGGGGCTTTATTCTTAACGGTTCTTTCAAACATCTCACACGCAGGGTTAATACGAAATGCAGTCATCAGATTAACAACATAACAAGATTCAAATTGCCAAGGCTTTGCAAAACCAGTTATCTGATCATCAACCCCTGGTTTTTCCCTCTTTTTTGTATATATTTTCTGACATCAAATTTACCCAATATTTGTCGAGAGAAGGAAGGTCTTTACGTTTGTGATTTACGCCTGACCCCACATAAAGCAGATCTTAATTGTATACAGTAACTACTTTTGTGGTTTTACTTGATGTATCAATGAATCATCTTTTCCCGTCCTCCCATGCAATGTGAGAATGAGTTCTCTTTTCGCCCTTTTAACTGCAATTCTAGCTGCAAATATCTTTCTTTTTCCTCCTTGATATATACGTTTTCCTCCTTTTTTTCCATGAAGTTTTTGATCTAACACAGAATTTCGGGTGAGTTAAAGAATATATAATGGAACTACATCACAATTTCGATTCCTCCTAGTAAACCAAGCTCACTGAGTTATGAAACTGTAAATAACGGATTATTATTAAAGATAAGTGTTTAATGCAGTTAAATTTTTGATTCTTTTCCTACCAACTCAGTTTACACGGATAGTAGCATATCCACAGGCCACAACTATATTAAATTTTATGATATGTAATTTTCCTATTCAGTAACTGATTTGGTACTTGAAAATATATGCCAACAACGTCTAACTAAATAAACGTGAACCTTGAAAATAAAGGGAAAGGAAGTTACTTCCCACATCCGTTTGAAATGCATATGTTATGTAATCTTTGATATTCAAGTTTCACGTTTCAACCAGACAACTGGACCACAAGACGACGTGAATGGGCTATAACCCATCATTAGTTGTGGAAATGACACCACGTAGCCACTTTTATGTATGATGAAGTTTAAAATATATTCACGGTTTACAATGTATTTAAAGATTAGTCAATTTTGCTTAATACTTGTTCGAAAATTATGTCCTGAAGTTCGAATCTTATGTCTAGAATTTCAAATTAGCAGCTCAGGTTCGAATCTTATGTCCTGAGTTGCAAATTAGCAGCTCAAAAATTATGTTCTGAATTTCAAATTAGAAGATCAAGTTCGAATCTTATTGTAAATTGTGGCTATATTTTACATAGTGGACTTAAAAGTAGCTATTGCTCCCCTTCGCCTTCCTCAGTATGGTCGAAGCCCAGGAAAGCCTCGGGCCCTTTGTGCCGGATGAGTTATGCTTCATGGGCTTGAGTCATATCTCATGTGGAGATTGGGCTGAGCCGAGGAGGTAGAGCCTATGTTTTCTGGCCCAGAACCCACTTGGCCGATAATACAGGGTGAAGTACACAAATGGCCCTCGAAGTAGATGTCTTTGAATTTTTGTTCCCTGTGAGGGGCAACACTTTTAACTTTTAACCTTGACGTTATGCCAATGGGCAAGCGGGGGTCAAAAGTTAGAGACCACCCCAATATTGTTGGGATTCTTTTGGATAAAAATAGCAGGACTAGACAGTTTTCGGACTGGTAATTGAAAAATAGCCAGCTTTTGCAAAGTCATTGAACAATAGCCACTATTTTGCTGCAACACGAAAAGTTCCAGCATAATATATTTGAGATTGGTGCATCTGTGTATGAACTTTCAGCATATTATGCTGGAACTTTAGCATACGGAAAGTTCCAACATAATATATTGGAGATTGGAGCACCTGTATATGAACTTCTAGCATATTATGTTGGATTAATATATTATGCTGGAATTTCAGTATGCTGGAACTCCAGTATATTATGCTGGAAGTTCACATGTAAAAAATTTGAACTCCAGTATATTATGGTGGAATATTTTCCGGATTACGAATATTGTTTCCGTTTAGATTTATCTTTACATGAAAAGTGGCTAAATACCGATTACTTTTGAAACTGTGGTTGTTTTGCAACTACTACTTGTAAATCTGGCTATTTTTGAATTTCATCCTACAATTATTCACGTGGTCTAGTCAACTAATTGAACGGGCTTTATGATCGCGTTCGTTTTATTATTTTTTAGCATTTCAATTTGTTCGATAATTCCTTATTTATTAAACATTATTTTGATTCAGTTGTTTTAGTTATCTGTTATATAAGATAGTCTTGTTTAACAAATTTGGAGAGAAACAGAATTAGCATAAATTGTACCCTGTTGTTCGGTCTGTCCACGACGTTAACAATCTACACTGATAGGTTTCAAGTATATTAATTTTATGTTTTGATGATCTACCAAACTTATTGTGAAGAATCAGATAGGGAACCTGATACACACTTGGTACATAGCTCAAATATCTAACTGAAGCTAATGAGAGTTTCTATGACTTCAGAAGATAAAGAATCATCATAGGAAATTGATGACCTTGGGTTCCCTTGGCAACAATACGAAGTCAACTCTCCACAGTTGGAAAGTGACTGCCTGCACTGTACACGCAAACAATACATCACAGTGTAGCAGTCATTTCCATTGGGAAGGACCTTGTACCACTTAAGTGATTACATCATTCAAGTGATGTGTTGGCCCATGTCACTGAATGGGTTTTGAAGATTGACAAAAGGTGACAAGTTGAAACAGGTCCATCATAGCAAACACATCTGAATGAAGCAATTGGTACAAGAATTGTACAAGTCTAGGAGATATCAGTGATTGCTGAGTATCAAAGAACTAAGAGAATGTCTCCTAATACGAAAAGGTTGCAAACTGATAAAGATGGCAGAAGTTGATTTCAGCTAGGACAGAAATAAAGGAAAGAAGTTGAGTTATAATCAAACTCGTTTACCAAGGAAGAGTTGGATCATAATTGAATCTTGGACTCAACAAACGGACTCTATAACTAATCAATGTTTTACTGCTGAAAGAAGGGACACACAAGTACTAAAGTGAATCAAGATCTGAAGCAAAAGTTCCAGAGATATTTTGCAAGCAGAATTGTTGTGCGATACAAAGGCTACAGTTCAACTAGAAGAAACAATTCCATTATTTGTGTATTGAGTCTAGTTGATTGTAGTAGGAGTTTTAGTATTGTATTTTTCAGCTTACTTAGAAGCAATTGTAATAGGTACAAATTGATTAAGTTAGAGTTAGCTTGAAATCTGTAAAAATTAGCTAGAGGCTAGTTGATACAAAGAGGATTAGAGTTAGTCCTAGGATTACAAAAGAGTTTATTTTGTAAGTCCGTTTTGGCTAAGAGTTTTAGTGAAGAGTTTGAGCAAATCCTACTGAGGAGTAGGTCGTGGTTTTTTCACCTTTTGAGCCAGGTGTTTTCCACGTAAAAATCC
>ML291184.1:603-35653 GCA_005239495.1 Nicotiana undulata | reverse complement strand
TTGCTATGGATCAAGCAACAACTCCTGGACTTTGGTATAGATGTGGGATGCATTCCTATTTACTTTGATAACACTAGTGCAATTAGTATGACTAAGAACCTGGTTCATCACAAGAGAACTAAGCACATAGATGTTAGGCACCATTTCTTGAGGGATAACTATGAAAAGGGGATGATCTCAATCGAATTCTGTGCTACTGATCGTCAAATTGCTGATATATTTACCAAAACATTGAGTAGGGAGCATTATGAGAGAAACAAACTTGAATTAGGAATGATTAAGATCGCCTAATTGAAAAAAAAATTGAAAAATGGGAAGTTTTCTGGCTAGAAATTTTAATTAGGTACTTAATCAGATTAATCATTGCTCAGTACTATGTCTTTATTGCCATACTCTTCTGCCATGTATTAATATGATTCCCTAGTTGCTAATGATGTTTCTCTATTTTTGTGAATTGAGGCAAAATAAAGATTTTTAACAGGATGAACCTGGTTCATCCATGCTGGTTTACATGACTGACAAGGTACGTTCTCATCTCCATACATGTATTAATTCAAGTACAATCATACATGAGCAGGACTCTATCCATTTATGGTTCAGTTCAAATTCTCATACTTACCCAAATAATGAACCAGTTTCAAGAAGCTTCGTCACATTAAATTAGCCTAGTTTTAGGGGGGAAAGAAACAGTCTAAACAATGTCCAATCACTGACAGTCCTTAATCGATTAGTATCCTACTTTTGTTAATACACTTCCGTTATAATCACCTCAGCCACAAGTTATAAATAGGCCATCATTACCCATTGTGAATAAAGCAATAGACGAACCCTGTTCAAGTCACTCAACACTCAAATCTCTACTGCCTTTTGCCCTCTCTTCTTTTTCTCTCAAAACTTTAATACCATGTCGTCTTCTTCATCTAATTCTCAAAATCGTGACTACGATGAAGGAGTATATGAGTCTGATTCTCCACTGGTCTACATTTCTGAATCCTCTGAGTCACCTGAAACCCCTGAACACCATGATGTCCCTGAACCCACACCAAACCCTACCCCAGCCCCCAAACCACGTCGTGTCAAGGTTCTTGCACGTAAATATGTGGCTTCAGGTTCATGAGCAAAGTTCTTGGAAGATTTATTACAGGATGAAGAAGAACCCAAACCAGATTCGTCCAGTGAATCGTTCAAATCAGCACATGAAGACAATGCACCTGGTTCGTCTAGTGCTGAGAAAGGTAATACTGAAGTTACCTCTGTGTTAAATTCTGAAAATAGATTTGTGCTGGTGGGATATGTGGTGGATGTGGAAGTGCCAAGTAGGCAAAGAAAAACTGGGAAAATTCTTGAGAACGAGGGATATGCAGGTGTGAGGGGATCTGGGAAGGATGGTTCCACACTTGAAATTTGTGGCCCCATTCTTGAAAATCTTGAAGATGATGTCGTAGTGATAGGGGTAACTAATGAAGTTGAGGAAGTTGCTGCTGGGTTAGAAAAGCTAATGAAGGAGATAGATGAACGCGTTTCTTCTGGGAAAGAAACTTTGGCTGAGAGACGTAAGAAATTGGGGGACTCATACAACCCCAAGAAGAGAAGGACTCCAAAGTCCATCAAGTCTAAAGCCTCAGTTTCCTCAAAGAAAAGGAAAATTGATGAGTATGTTGGTGTACATGTTCCAAGGGTACGAGCTACGAGAAATACTGTTCGAGAAGAAGAGGAGAAGCTTGAAAAAGCTCTGCAAGAGAGCAAAAGAAAGAAGGCAGATAAAGGGAAAGCGAAAGTGGGGGAGCCTGTTAAGGCTATTGCTGATGATGAGGTGTTGGACCTGGTCCAACAAGAAGAGGAGGTTGCTCCGGTGGTGATCAAGACACCCAAGCCCAAAATGGCTAAGACTTCCACAAAAACGTCAGCACCTGTGTCTGCTACCACCGTGAGTACATCTACGAGGACAATGTCTAAAGTAAAGTCAAAGTAGAAAGTTCAGATTGTTGAGAGGGATGATGATCCTGAATGGAGTGGAGATGAAGAGAAGGAGGTTGGAGAAGTGTCGACTGACAGAGTTACCATGTTTGGCAAGAGACATATCTTGAAGGGAAAGTTNGGTCTAAAGTAAAGTCAAAGAAGAAAGTTCAGATTGTTGAGAGGGATGATGATCCTGAATGGAGTGGAGATGAAGAGAAGGAGGTTGGAGAAGTGTCGACTGACAGAGTTACCATGTTTGGCAAGAGACATATCTTGAAGGGAAAGTTACTGAAGGATTTGGAGGAGCCGGGTATGAGGTACTTAGTGGATTTTCTAGCAGCGCAAGGCTGGAAGGACATGGTCTTTCGCATGGAAGGCAGGCTGGTCAGAAATGAGGTTGTGGAGTTCATGGGGAATGCAACTGTGATTGGAGGAAGGGTTACATCATTGGTCATGGGAGTTGAAGTATCCTTTGATGCTCAAGAACTGGGAGTCACTCTAGACATTCCATCTGAGGCTTATGACGACTATACAAGGTAGAGATGGCCTTGCTTGGATGGAATGGCCTCAACACTCAACATCACCAGATTCTTTTGTGACAATGAAGAGAAGCCTGAACCCAGGGCTGTGTACAAAAGCGAGATGAAGCCTAAACACAAGCTGTTCTTTGAGTTTGTAATTAAATTTCTGCTGCCCAGACAAGAACGCAGGCACATTGCCAACTACATTGATCTAACACTCATGGAGTGCTTGTACAGAGGCAAGAAGATCAATTGGCCATCTTTAATCATCCAGCTTTTGGAAAGAGTGGTGAATGGAACCAAGTCCCATGCAATTCCTTATGGCTTTATCCTTACTACAGTTCTGGCTCATTTTGGAGTTCCCACAAAGAAGGCTGAAATGGCTACTGCAAAGGATTTCTTTGGGAAGGACACTTTGTTGTCATGTGATTACACTGTCAGTGCCCCGGCAGATGAACCTGGTTCATCTCAGAAGCAACCAGTCAACAGCAAGGTCCGTACTATGGTGCAGGAAAGTGAGCAAAAGGATATGGAGATCCTTCGATTGAAGAATCGCTTAGTTGAGGTGGAAGCTGAGAGTGATGCTCTCAAAGCTGAATTAGCCAAGGAGAAGGAGAAAAACGAGGGTGTCTTACACCAAATGTTGTCTCTTCTCCAAACCAAGAATCTAGCCTCTTCTGTACCACCCCAAACTTAGGAATTTCCAGAACTACCCCCTCATATCCTATAAAGCCAGTTCGGTATAGTGTCAAGTGTCTTTTGTTTTAGTTTTTTAATTCTGTCTTACTCATGTTTTGGCTGTTTTTGATTTTAATCTGTTTTGGTGCTGATCATCACTGTTAATCAATCAAAGCTTGTTGTTTTAAAAATGTCTCAATTTCTAATTTAGCTTACATTATTGGTTTCTTGTGTTGATTAATCATGTTTGCACCTGAAGTTGCCTAAATTGGCCATGAGTAAGAATTAATACCTGGTAAGTATCATTTTACAACTTTTCGATGATGCCAAAAGGGGGAAGATGTGTTGTGTTGTTCAAAAAATTTAAAGTGATATTTATAACCTAATGAACCTGGTTCTTGATGATTAATGCTCACAAAAATACAAAGTGTTGGATGTGTATACAGGATAAAAGCACAGAGTTTGTCATCATCAAAAAGGGGGAATTTGTTGGCCCATGTCACTGAATGGGTTTTGAAGATTGACAAAAGGTGTCAAGTTGAACCAGGTCCATCATAGCATACACATCTGAATGAAGCAGTTGGAACAAGAATCGTACAAGTATAGGAGATATCAGTGATTGCTGAGTATCAAAGAACTAAGAGAATGTCTCCTAATACGAAAAGGTTGCAAACTGATAGAGATGACAGAAGTTGATTTCAGCTAGGACAGAAATAGAGGAAGGAAGTTGAGTTACAATCAAACTCGTTTACCAAGGAAGAGTTGGATCAGAATTGAATCATGGACTCAACAAACGGACTCTATAAATAATCAATGTATTACTGCTGAAAGAGGTGACGCACAAGTGCTAAAGTGAATCAAGTTCTGAAGCAAAAGTTCCAGAGATTTTGCAAGCAGAATTGTTGTGCGATACAAAGGCTACAGTTCAACTAGAAGAAACAGTTCCATTGTTTGTGTATTGAGTCTAGTTGATTGTAGTAGGAGTTTTAACATTGTATCTTTTCAGCTTACTTAGAAGCAATTGTAATAGGTACAAATTGATCAAGTTAGAGTTAGCTTGAAATCTGTAGAAATTAGCTAGAGGCTAGTTGATACAAAGAGGATTAGAGTTAGTCCTAGGATTACAAAAGAGTTTATTTTGTAAGTCCGTTTTGTCTCATATTTTTAGTGAAGAGTTTGAGCAAATCCTATTGAGAGTAGGTCGTGATTTTTTCACCTTTTGAGCCAGGTGTTTTCCACGTAAAAATCCATGTGCTTTACTATTACTGATTTATTATTCCGCAAATAGTAGTAAGTAGTATAGTAAGAAGAACCATGTTCTTCTTATTAGACAACACTCGAAAATTGGGTACTGCACAATTAACTTGTAATATTGTGTAGTATTGAAGTCTTAAACATCATGATGTCATCCAAGTTGTATTAACTTTAATCTTACAACAAAACATCGCTTGAACACTTGAGAATTCATTCAAGCACTCCAAGCATCTGATAATCAAGTATTCAATTCTCAAGTGCATCAAGAACAAAGTACATCACTGCTACGGACCAGTTCCTACAACAAGTATTTGTATATCCTTAGCTGAGTTGTAACTTTGTAATTGTTCTTAATTGTAATTCTTACTTTGCTTGTCTAAAAGCATTAATTAGGAAACCTTGGTAAACCATAAACTATAGTGTTTGTGTCGTGACTAAAGTTAGTCATGTGTTGAAGTCTTTGTAATAGGTGCATTGCAAAGTGGCTTGTAATAGGTGTATTACAAGTTAGTGAGGGATTAAGAGTTTAATTCCTAAGTTGCATAGGTCGTAATCTAAAAGGTTGTTCATACTGAAGTTGAAATCCTACCAGTGTATGTCGTGGTTTTTTGATCCCATTGAGCAAGGATTTTCCCACATAAAAGTTTCTTGTGTCATTTACTTACTGTTGTGCGAGCATAATCTGTGGAAACTAATATAGGACCTGGTCTCTATATAGTTTAGGGGACTCATATCTTCTATCAATTGGTATCAGAGAGGGTTCTTTCTATCAGGTTAAATCCTAGAAAGGATCCTCATGGCTGCTCCACCAAACTTCGAAGAAGGTTAGTCCACTTACAGGACACCTAGGTTCAATGGTCAATATTATGGGTGGTGGAAGACAAGGATGCATGACTTTATCATGGTTGAAGACTCTGAGCTATGGGATGGCATCTGTGATGGTCCCTTTTTTCCTACAAAGAAGGTCGGAGATCCAGCTGTGGCAGTTCCTAAGACGAGGAAGGAATTCAACGACGCTAACAGAAAAATTCTTGAGAAAAATTTTCGCGCTCAGAAAATCTTGGTATGTGGAATAGGCCCCGATGAATACAACATGATATCAGCTTGTCAATATGCAAAATAAATATGGGAAGCTAAACAAACTCCGCACGAGGGAACCACTTAAGTAAAACAATCCAAGACTGACATGCTCACCACTGAGTATGAGCTCTTCAGAATGAAGGATGATGAATCCATTCAAGATATGCACACTCGATTCACTTCCATCATAAATGAGCTACACTCTCTTGGTGAAATTATTCCAAGGAACAAGCTTGTGAGGAAGATTCTCAGTGTGTTTCCCAGCCCTTGGGAGAGTAAAGTCAACGCTATTACTGAAGTAAAGGATTTGTAGGCGCTGACTATAGATGAGCTGGTTGGGAATCTGAAGACCTATGAAATGAAGAAGAAGAAGGACATTGAGTGAAGAGAACCAAAGAAAGAAAAGAGCCCGGTACTCAAAACAGAAAGCAATGATTCAAGTGGTGAGGATAGTGACATGGCATACTTGACTAGAAGATTTCAGAAGATGGTTCGTAGGAATGGAGGTATCCAAAGAGGGGTAGTTCTAACAAGTCAAAGAATTATGACCTTTGTCATAAGTGTGGGAAGCCAGGACATTTCATCAAGGACTTCCCTCTCCTGAAGCAAGAACATTTCAAACACAACTCTAACAAAGCATCTAAGAGGAACTCGGTTCTTGATAAACACTTCAAAAGAAAGAACGCTGCTGAAAATGTTGTGAAGCAAGCTCTTGCAGCATGGGGAGACTCCTCCCGTGAGTCTGAAGAAGAAAATGATGCAGGTGACAGTTCAATGATGGCAGTTGGAAGTGAAACAACTGAGTATGACTCAATATTTGCTTTGATGTCTCAATCAGATGATGATGAAGATGGCGACAATGATAAGGTAAACTTTCGGGATGTTCAGCGAAATCTGGAGTCCTACTCTCCTAAAAAACTATGTCATTAGCAAATGTGTTAAATGATGCTTACCATAGTCTTGTAAATGATAAGGATGCCTTAACTATGGAGTTAGTTGATACTGAGCAAACTAGAGATGACTTGGTAGTTTGTGTTGTTGACTTGAAGGAAACAATAGATAATCTGAAAAAGGAAAAAGAGGTTCTAGCTGAGAAAATCACTAATGTAGAAAACGAAAGAGATGATCTAATGGTAGTAGTGGTTGACTTAAAAGAAACCATGGAAAATGTCGGTAAGGAAAAAGATACCTTAGTGGAGAAAGTTGCTAGTATTGAGCAGGAAAGAGATGATCTCTTAGTTCTGACTATAGACTTAAAATAAACAATAGAGGAACTTAATGTTGAAGGTAGGCCTAGAAATTCTGAAAAAGGAAAAGAAGTTGCCAATGAGGCACACATTAAGCTTGAAAATGAATTGAATGTTGTAAAAACTAGTTTGTGTGCTGAACTTGAGAAAAATAGACAACTTCAAGAAGAATTAGAAAGAGTAAAAAGTGATTTGGAAAAGTCTCTTAAGTGGGCATGGTCCTCTGATTCTATTACTACCATGTACATTAACAATGGTGGAAACAAGCAGGGAATAGGGTTTCAAAGGAAGAGAACTGTTACATCCCATGTTTTCGTATGTGAGAGTACGTCGTAAGTCAATTGATGTAAGCTCAGAAATATAATTATATTTGGAAGCATATAAAGTAATTTAATCGGGTTACCTTGGAGGTTACAAATATTTAAGATCATGAATAATGAGTACCAAGAGGGTTGGAAAGCTTAGAAGCTAAACCAATTGAAGAAAATAAGTTTCGTCGAAAGTCAATGAGTTTTGAATGTTATAACATGTACTTTAGGGTGAGACTATGGTTCATTACATGATAAGGAGGTTATGCTAGGATTTAATGTTTATCGTATGATAGTTGTCTACGTTTTGAAGTCAAGCAAGTTTTGGAACAAAAGTTGGCAAAGGTCTTCACAAGTTACACTCATAATGTGCTGCAAATTAGGTCAAATGTAACTGAGATTTTGTCCCAATATACTTGGAATTATTGGATGATCTACCAACTAAATTGAAGATATATGAGTCTAGTTTCCAACGTAAACCGTTCATCGATACAACATATGAGTAGAGATATTTGCAGTTTCGCGAGACTGCGCAGACATCATAAGTGACAAGTAGGTGGATCACTAGAGCTTTTTGAGAAATACATTCCATGTGTTATATGAGGTCTTATTGAGACATATTATATACCAAATTGAAGGTCTTGGAATTTAGTTTCCAATGATATTAACCGTTCATTCATACGACATCGGGATAAAAAGATATAAGCATCGGAAGATGGACCAATCCTAGGGTGCCAAGCTACCACCTCTTTGACTTTTCCAAAGTTGATATATATAAGTCTTAGGTCGGTTTTCTCTTCATTTTTCAGCATAACTCGACCAGAGAACACCCATAAACATAACCTCAAGCTATGTTCTAGGGTTTCAAAGAAGATTATCATCCCGGGCATGAAATCGAGAAGCGATAACATCAAAACGATCCCTACGACGTAAGTGTCATTATACCGCCTCTCCTTTTTCTTTGTAGTTAGAGTTTTGGAAGGTACTTTATAGTTAAGAAACTAATAATATCTGTATTTAAGTGTTTAAATATCAATAAAGGTTGATAAATATGTTTCCTAATAGTTAGAACTCACAGGACGGTGATCGGAAGCTGTGAGTTCGAGTTATTTGACTTGTAGCGGACTGTTTTATGTTTCTGTTGGGATGCGAGTTTTACTACTGTTTTGTTGAGTTTTGGAGGAGGAAGGGTGTGGAGAGACACCATATAGATGTAGGGTTGTGGGCTGGTCGTTCGTTGTAACATTTCCGGGTCGTTTGACACGACTACGGTGGTCGTCTTATGTATGAAGTGATTAGGTTGTGTGTGGACTGTTTTGCGAGGCTCAATATGATTATTGTTGATGTTGTTTGGGATGTTTTCTGATTATTTTAACTTGTGTGAAGTCATATATATATGGGAGGTGTTGTTCGTTTCATCGTAAAATTGGTTGTGGCCGATACATAATAGTTATGAAGCTTAAAGGATAATGACAGTGTCTTTTCTCTTATTGTAGATTAAGGAATTGTGACATTTGCGTAGCTTGAGTTTGGGGCAGTATATACAAGGTATGTGAGGATATCCCTTCCTTCTTTTGCACGACTCCGATTGTACATAATGCAATGAACGAGCTTTCAAAGATACTCTACTCGTAGAATCTAGCAGTACTTACATTGTTTCCCTTCTTATGGAACAATTGATGTTGAGGTTGCTTCTCTTATTCTTAAGTTATCAACGTTGTTGGTACTTCCTGATTCTTATAAGATTCTTGATGAAGAGTTAATCCTAATAACGTGTACGAAGAATATCGACCTTACGTCACTCCGAAAGGTTCAGAATATGATTCCAATGAACATGCATTATATATATGTGTATCTATTTTACTCTACCGACCCGCGCTATAGTCGGACGGGTATGGCACCTATTGTGAAACCACTGATCAGTTGGGTTTACCGAGCTCCACATGGCCGGGTACGTTTTACCGAGCCTATTACGACCGGGTACGATATGATGATGATGATGCCCACAGAGGCGGATGTTTTAAAGGTTTATGTATATATATGTATGTATCACACATTTCATGTCAGTAGCCCTCAGAGGTACTAAGATGTTACAGGTTGTATATTCTTTATCCCCGTTTACATTAGTGTTCTTACTTATGCTTTCTTGCCTTACATACTCGGTACTTTATTCTTACTGACGTCCTTTTTATTTGTGGACACTGCATGTTGTTCTGCAGGTCCTGATAGACAGGTAGACGTATCTCCCCCACCACAATAAGCTTTCCAGTTCAGCGGTTATAGGCAAGATCCCTTCTCCGGACTTGCCGTGGTCTTGGTATGCATTTTTGTTATAGATATTATGGGTATGTCGGGGCCCTGGTCCGGCTATGTTGCACTACTTATGCTCCTTTATAGGCTCATAGACAGGTGTCTACTTATGTATAGTTTGGTATGCCTTGTCGGATGATTTTTGTTGTATAGTCTCTCATGGAAGCGTGGTAGCTCCTAACTTACATGTAGTTTCTTGGCAATTTTGTTATCCCATGTTATGCATGTTCATTCCATTATCTTTCATTGTTTGGTGTTCATAATTCATATCTACCACTTATATTGATATCGTCGTCCCTTAAAGATAATAAGAAGGTTAGATAAAATTNGGGTCGTGACAAACTTGGTATCAGAGCAGGTCTGTCCTAGGGGTTGTCTATGAGCCGTGTCTAGTAGAGTCTTGTTTATGGGTGTGTTGTGCACCACACTTATAAGCAAGAGGCTACAGGGCATTTAGGACTCTTACTCTTTCTTCTTACTCTAGATCGTGTGGTAGAGCTCAGTCATAAGAACTCAATTTCCTCAATTCTATCTTATTTATAATACGATGATGCATACATCTAGAAAGATGGTTGGTAAGGGATTGCATGTGGCTGTGAAAGAGTTGAGTCAGAGGAACTCGATTTTGCATGATGCCTATGATGAGTAAATGTAAGGTCTTTAGTAGATTATGTGTGTACTAAAGGGTAATCCTCATGATAAGGATCCTTAAGGCAAAGAATATCTATCCACCCCTATGGTGAAAACAAATGAGAGATTCAGAAGATAGATACAAGTTTCAATAAGAAAAAGAAGAAAGATGAAGAAGGGTACGAGGTGCCCAGTTAATGAAGATTGTCAGTATTTATGATTCAAGCAGAGAAATACAAGCATATTGAATTACCTACAATTGTAATAGAAGTATGTACAATTGGCCATACCCGTATGAATTATGCCCTATGGGAGCTAACTGAAATAATTTAAGATAAGGATAGGATATCAGGATCCAGCTGGGCCTAGAGTAACCGAAAATAGTGGATATATTGTTATCCTTATTTAACATTTTTGAAGGGTAGTGCAGGAAATGGTGATAGTTCTCATTGGGAGATAGCCAGATGGTCACTCTTGAATAATACAATCCGATATGAATACTAGAATGTTCAGAAGATATCCTAGAAGGGAGGAATATTTACCTTAGGATGACTCCTACCCCTAGTAAAGAGAGAATGTTAGTCGGCCCAAGGGCCAATGAGATGGTGCAAGGGGATCTAAAAGCGGAAGGCTGTTTTGTTGAAGTTTTAGAATAAGATAATAGACAGAGATATTAGTAGGAGAATAAGAAGAGAGTAAATGAAACATTATGAGTAAGATGTGATCAATGAGTGATAACGATAAATAAAAATATGTCAGGATGACATAGGCTATAGTCAAGTGAAGGAAACGATAAGAGAAGACATGCCTTGAGACAATAAAAGTATAAGCCTTAAATTCATATCCTCATTTCGAGATATCAGTTGCTGAGTCCAACGTGATTACCAGAAGGAAGAGTGAGACCCTCAAAGTAATAGAAATTAGTATGGGCTAGTGAACAAGATGAACTGAACATGAATTAGGGACCGAAGGAATCGGTAATAGTCGGCATCATTTCAGAGATCGTGTTTCAATAGTAATAGAATGAACAATAGAAGAATAACCTTTAAAGGTCATTCACGAACGCTTCCCTAAAGCAAGAACTATGAGCAGAGTTAAGCTTAAGAGACTAGATGTGCCAGTTACACCAGGTGTCACCTTTGTGCATAAGAAATTCAGTTATCCCTGGTGTTGAAGGGTTACCTTAAGGAGAGTAATATGTGTGTGAAGATGTGGAAAAAAAATGCCAAGGAGGAAGAGGTAACAATCGAATGGTAAAGGAAGAATGCGGTAAAATGGTGAAAAGAATGAGATTGCATTTATTCATATCCTACATATATAATATGACTCCAAAACATTATGCAAGCATGACGCCGGGGAGAATCAATAAGGGTTTCGCACTCGATGATATTGATAAATAAGTGTGAATGAACACTTGATACATAAGGACCAGTACGAGAGGTAAGTTAAGACAAAGGACATAACCCAAGAGGCGTTACATAAAATACAGATATGAGAGTGGACCAACGAGTAGTCTGTAGTTGATTCAGGAAGAGCCTAGCTATGGCAAGATAGGAGGATACGGACAAATCAGTAGATCATGCAAGATAAATGTAGTGAAACCCAGCATAAGAAATTCAGTCTCTTAGATACGACATCGTAATCCTCGAGAAATATTCAGACACGAGTTGGGGTAATAGACGGTGCAATGTAAGTGTTATGGAAATAAAAGAGAGTGCCACAAGGGAGACAACTGAAATTTCAATTCAGAAGCAACCCCACGAGCACAAAGGCATGTAGGTAAGTAACTAAGGATAATGATAGGCGAGTAAGAACATCAGGAATACCGTGGGGTATACAATGTAATAAGGTCGCAATTTTATATGAGTAAGAAGTTCTTCCCTAAGCACTGCAACGAAAGACTAGCTGAGGAAATAAGGAAGCAGGCTTCAACATAATCATAGTGACCTAAAGAAGAAAAGATCTTGTAACAGCAGTCTCACTATAATGTTGTATGCACTCCATAAGAAAGTGGCACCTATCGTGGATAATGAACGGGAATAAAAAAAAATCAAAAGTTGATAATTGAGATCATATGAGTTACAAGGAACTCCCATATTTGTGGGCACTAAGATAAGCCAAGTATCCATGCAGCAAGTGAAAGAACGACCAGGAAAAGTAAATGCTTACATTTAAAGACAACTGAGAAGGCATGAAAGGAAATCTATGGTGCTAGCATGTTAAAAGGAAGGTTGTGAGTAGTATAAATAGATATGCGTAGGTCGTAAGCTAAAGTATGGTAGAACAACAAGGTTTTAGCTAGACAAGAGTAAGGATAAGAAAAGGCGAGTGAGAAGGTGACGAGAATAGGTAATTCCTCGGGATTAAACCCATCACAACAAGAGAGCTGATGGTTTCCATAAAGTTATAAAAATCTCAGTGTAGCATGAGTGAACTCAAAGGAGTTTAAAACTAGGAGCATTTAGAAGATATAGAATGCTACCCTGGTAGTAAAGTAAGGGTGTAATTGTGATAAATGATAAGAGGATGACGGTTAGGCCTTTGATTGAGTAGTGATTTTGAGAACAAGTATTTCATGAACTGCACGTGATTAGAATACCCCCATGAGATAAATCACATTGGGATGCTATGAAATACAGTTATTGGAGTATAGTATCGTCCCTAAGTGGATTAGAAAAATCACTTCAAATGTTCCACGATGAGACGTGAGCCCTAGTGACGATATATTACATAAGAGGTTTTAAATTATCAGTGGTAGATTCTAGATCAACATTAAGGTTAATCAACAATAGATGGATGAAAGTTACAAATATGAGATGAGATTAGGTATTCATTATTAAGATGAATAGTAATAAAAAGCATTAAATGGCTTAGATTTATACATATAAGATTAGCAACGAGAGAATAACCTGGAGTTGGGTAGAAGACCTCGATAATAATAAACTAAAGTAAGAGTTATAGTACAACATGACCTAACTAGTTGTGGTAAAGCCATAAGCATAGATAACTGAGGACATGAAGCAAGATATAGCAATAGTTGTAAGTTATACAAAGTACCAACCAAAGAACTTTAGTACACCTATAGATGCCCAAAAGGACAGCTTGTCATAGTACTATATATGTTCACAAAGTGAATCCTAAAGATTGGTTAAAAGCTAACAAGAAAAAAAAGGAGATAAGAGTCACATTGGCACATATTCAAGGTTAGAAACGTCCAGGCTGCATGAAAGAAAGTAGAAACAGTGATGAGATTGGAAATATTTTGACCACAAGTCGTAGAGTGAGAAAGAGGCCTAAAGAGGGGGATTCCCTAGCCTTTGGATTTATTCACCGAACAACTTCCTAGATGGCAAAGACAATATTAAAGTATTCGTAAAAGTTATTGCTTAAGATACGGATAAGTGCATTAGCCAACATTCGAGGACGAATGTTCAAAAAAGGGGAATGATGTTACACCCCATATTTTCGTACGTGAGAGTACGTCGTAAGTCAATTGATGTAAGCTCAGAAATATGATTATATTTGGAAGAATATAAAGTAATTTAATCGGGTTACCTTGGAGGTTACAAATATTTAAGATCATGAATAATGAGTACCAAGAGAGTTGGAAAGCTTAGAAGCTAAACCAATTGAATTTCATTTTCAGCCTTCAAGTGAATCAAGCCACAAAGGGAACATTTATAATTCAGCAAAAGGATATCAAGGAGCTTCTGAAAAGGTTTGACATGAAAGCATCAAAAGTGATTAACACTCCCATTGCCACTGCTACTCGCCTAGATATGGATGAATCTGGCTCTCATGTGAATCAAACAATGTATAGAGGCATCATTGGATCTCCCCTCTATCTTACTGCAAGAAGAAAAATATTGTATATAGTGTGGGACTATGTGCAAGGTTTCAGTCAAATCCCAAAGAATCTCATCTGAAGGCTGCCAAAAGAATCCTGAGATATCTTAAGGGAACACATGACCTGGTCCTATATTATCCTTCAGGTGACAATTTTAATCTTTTTGGGTATGCAGATGCTGGTTATGCAGGTTA
The DNA here is from genome assembly GCA_005239495.1 of Nicotiana undulata. NCBI lineage: Eukaryota > Viridiplantae > Streptophyta > Magnoliopsida > Solanales > Solanaceae > Nicotiana > Nicotiana undulata. Next base: position 21,625 of record ML291184.1, on the reverse strand, counting down.
CCTTGTGGACAGGAAAAACACATATGGAATGGATCATTTCTTGGGGCCATGTATTATCTCATGGGGCACAAGAAAGCAAAATTCAGTGGCACTTTCAATAGCTGAAGCAAAATATGTTGCAGCTGCCTCTTGCTGTGCTCAAATACTGTGGATCAAACAACAATTGGAAGACTTTAGAGTGTACACTGACTGTGTACCTCTTTTGTGTGATAACACAAGTGCTCTCAACATGGCCAACAATAGAGTCCAGCATAAGAGAACCAATCACATTGATGTGCAAAATCATTTTCTCAGAGACAACATTGAAAAGGGGCTTATCTGTATGAAGTTTTGCAGCACAAAAGATCAAACTGTAGATATCTTCACAAAATCCCTGAGCAGAGAACACTTTCAGAGAAACCGACTGGCACTGGGGCTGATAAAGCCCAACTAAGAACCTGATTCCCATCATATGGCTATGAAAGTCACACACAGGTAAAATTAGCTAAAGTGTTTTCTGGCCAAGTCTAACTCACTTCTATACCGTTACAGGTAGACACGCATGATGATTGCAGAAGCTGCTAAGGCAATGCTTGAGTGGTAAAAAAGGGTTAAGCATTTTTGCAAGACTGGTCAGGGAACCTGGTTCCTGTGGAAAAAGTTAGTAGTCTTTTGTTTTTCTCATACACGTCTTAAAAGGAACAAAAATAATGCCACATCATCAACTTTTTCAAAATCTGTATGTCACGTCTTTTTTTTCAAAATCCTTTCACTTCCCTTTGAAGAGTTGCATCTTCCCATGTACCTGCCGCCATTTCAGAACCTATTTCTCCTCTCTTCATAATTGTCATCAACTTTATTATAACCCTCTCATTTCCAAAACTTGAACCAACCTCTCTGTCTTCCTCCTTCTCTCAAATACTTTTAAGCAAAGAATCCTTACCATGGCTAAGAATCAGACAACCTCTCCTACAACTGATGAAAAAATCATCAAGTCCTCTCCTACAAGTGAGCCCACCGGCCTCCACGTCAACTAAGGCCTTCCCCGTTGCAAGGAAGGGCCTTCCCAAGATGATGGGAACCTCATAATCTACTTCACAATCCAAGATAACGAAGTCCGCGGGCAAAATGAACTTGTCAACCCGCACTAATACATCATCAATGATTCCTAGGGTCCTCTTCATAGTTCTATCCGCCATTTGAAGACGCATAGAGGTAGCCCTAGGTTGATCAATCCCCAATGTTTTAAAGACCGAATATGGAATCAAGTTTATGCTAGCTTCGAGGTCACACAAAGACTTAGCAAAATCCGCACTCCCGATTGTACAAGGAAATGTAAAAGCTCCCGGGTCTTCAAGTTTGTGTGCCATTGAATGCACTATGGCACTCACTTGGTGAGTCATATTTATGGTGTTTCACTCCATATACCGTTTCTTTGTGACTAAGTCCTTCATGAACTTAGCATACCCGGGCATTTTCTCCATAGCTTCAACCAAAGGGACATTGATGGAAAGACTTTTCATCATATCGATGAATTTCTTGAATTAATTCTCTTGCTTTTGCTTCGCCAAACTTTGAGGGTATGGAGGAGGGGGCCTAGGAAATAGTTCCTTGGCTTGTGGGACCACTGGTTCCGGTATATCAATCACGTGTTCCCTAGACGGATTCACGTCCCTTTGCAAATCCTCCCCATTATCATGGATATAAATTCTCACCTCACTAGTAGTTGGCTCTTCCACCACTTGCTCAACTTCAATTGGTAACTCATCATTTGGCAATTCATAATCATCAACAACAATTCTTTTTTTTTCAGAAGAACTCGCTTCACCGCCTTTTCCACTTCTTGTTGTCACCGCCATGGTGTTACCGGTATTATTATTGTTCCCGCCCATGGGGTTCACCACCGTATCACTCGGTAGTTCTCCCTTTGGGCGTGTGTTCAAGGAATGAGAAATTTTTCCCATTTGTACTTCAAGGTTTCTAATGGAGGTGTTGTGGGAGGCCAATTGAGCATCGGAGTTCGCGTTTCGCTCCATCATTTGCTTGAACATTTGTTCAGTTCTTCCCATGTCATTACTTGATGAACTTTGTCCTTGAGCTTGGTACGGGGGTGGATTGCTTGGTTGTTGGTACATCGGGGACCTTTGAAAGCCCGACCCGGTTACCATTACCACCCCAATTGTTATTGTTATTGCCTCCGCTCCAATTGTTATCATTGTTGTTCCCCCATTGTTGGTTGTTGTTGTTCCCCCAGTTTCGTGAATTGTTGTTATTGTTCCAATTTCTCTGTCTTTGATTACCCCAACTTTGATTGTTGCCTTGGTTGCTCCAGTTTTGATTGTTGCTTTTATTGTTCCCTTGACTTTGGTAATTATTAGCATACATAACATCCTCTTCTTGATCATCATATGGAACTTCTTGACTATACCCACTTGGTCCTTGGTCACTTTGATCATTGTTGCTTTGCTTTGGATTTTCCCGAGGTCTTCTTTGGTTCACTAACACATTCACTCCCTCCATGGAATTTACTTGCTTTGGCCCTTGTAATTGTTAAAGCTGGGCCTTGGCAAGTTGGTCATAGTGGTAGTGAGCTCGGCAATTGCTTACCCACGTTCTTGAAGTTCTTGGTGAAGACTATTGACACCGGACTCTCCCTGAGGTACGTTTGCTCTACTTTTCCATGTTGATGATGTGTCAGCCATCTCATCTAAGACCTCACATGCCTCGGGGTAAGTCAATTTCGAAATTTCCACCGTCCAATTGATTGACCACACATTGATTGATAGTATTATTCCTCGGTAGAAGGTTTGTTGAATCATGGATTCAGTCATGTCATTGTTTGGACATTCCTTAACCATGGTCCGGTAGCGCTCCCAAATCTCATGCAAAGGCTCGTTGGGTTCTTGCTTAAAAGCTAATATTTCATCTCTGAGCGCTGCCATGTGACTAGGGGAGAAACTTTTTGCAATTAACTTGTCTGCGAGCTCATCTCATGTGGATATGGAGTGGTTGGGAAGCCGCTCGAGCCAATCAAGAGCCTTCCCTCAAAGAGATAAGGGGAATAACCGCAGTCTCAAGGCATCTTCTGAGACGTTCGTTTGCTTACTACCCCCAACAAGTATCCACGAAGCCCTTCAAATGTTTGTAAGCATTTTGGTGGGCGGATCCGGTGAAATAGCCCTGCTGCTCCAAGAGTGCCAGCATCACATTTGTTATCTGAATATTTCTCGCCCGGATTCTAGGCGGGACAATAGCACTAGCATACCCCTCGTTTGGAAGGACACGGGGGGCAGCTCTGGGAGCTGGTGGCGGGGGAGGGTCTGGAATGTCCTCATTAATATTGGCTTGTCGGCCCCATCTGGGAGGATGTACTTGGTTTATTCATCTTCTTGGTTGTCATATACCTCCTCTATGATGTTTCCCAAAGGATCTGTCATTAGAACCTGAAATGATTCAACACACACGTTAACAGAAAAAGGAAAGAAAAACACTTAACACCACTATTCACGTAGATAATCAACACCGTATAACTCCCCGGCAACGGCGCCAAAAAGTGATCGGCACTCACCTACACTACTATAAAGTAGAAAGATGAGGGTCGGAGTAGTTTTTACCCGAAGGATCGGGATCGATTCCACAGAGAGTTATGAATATTGGAGTTGAGTTTCTAGGTAATCTAGTAGTGTTTCGTGCTCTTAATTGCACTTTTCATACTTTTTGATTTGGCAATTAGACTACGGTTTATACTAATGGTAATTTGCTAATTAACTAACTAATGTCTTTTTGGTTGTTTTCTTAATGGATAAAAGGCACTAGGGTTATGACTTTCACCTAGGCGAATATTTAACGGGTTCCAATATCTAAGGCAAATATGTTATGAAGAGGAGTGTGATATAGCCAATGCTCAAAGTTACCTACTCTATACCTCTCGGTAGTTTGAGTGGCTTTGCCTTAATTTCCTCTCTCGAGGTCAATAGGGTGTCAAATTCATACAAGCAATATAGGCTCAAGTAGGGTTTTACTATCTCTAGGTTTAACCCGTTAATTGGGACTATCAATCTCGTGAATACATCCCAATTCCTTGTTGGGCTGATTTTCTAGACTCAAGTTCTCTTTCTCAAGAAGAACCCAAGTCAAATAAACACCAATTAGTGTTTGCAACCACTAATATTAACATGAAAACCATAAATCAGCCCAAATACCAATTACCCATAAACATCTAAGCCTTAATTTAAAGGACCCATCAAACACCCACACTAGGGTTGAGCCACAACCCTAGCTAATGGGTTTAGCTACTCATAATAACTGAAGAAATCAGAGAAATAGATGAAGCAAAACCCATATAATTGAATTATAAACTAAAATTGAAAGATTCAATGTTGAAATCCTTCTAAAAGTACTCAAAAGGCTGAAGAAAAGTCATCCACGAGCTCCCTACTATATCTCAGTACAAAGCTTAACCTAAAAATAAGAAAAGAAACTATTTATACTTGGCCGAATTTTCTAGACAAAGTTACCCCTACGGGGTCACCGCGGACCGCACAAAATGGACCGCGGCCGCGGTGAGGCTTTTGGCTTGGAAATCTTGACCTCTGAACTTGGCCACCGCGGTCCGCATAAAATGCACCGCGGCCGCGGTGGCTTCAACACGGACCGCATAAAAATGGACTGCAGTCTGTGGTGGTCTCCTGACCTTCAAGGCATGGGGTCTCTGAATCTCCTCAGTGCGGACCGCATAAAATGGACCGCGGTCCGCGTTGGTCTTGCCTTGAAAACTGCTTCTCTGAATCTCTCTACCGCAGACCGTATAAACTGGATCGCGGTCCGCGTTGGATTGGCCTTGAAAAGCACTCTCTGAATCTCTTCAGTGCGAACCGCATAAAGTGGACCGATGTCTGCACTGGTCAGTTGAACTTTGATGGTGCTTGTTCTTGGTACTTGTGCAAGTTTCACTCCTTTTTTAGCAGGTTTTTGACTAGTTGTCACCCTTTTTTACTAAACCCTGCAACAAGCACAACACGTAAGCCTTTGGGACTATTTTGCATACATATTTATCCAAAACTTAAGCAAGAAAGGTGTAAAATAAGGTAAAATCCCTAGTTATCACTACCCCCAGGAGAAGGGACTCACCTCCCACTCATGGGAGTGTAACCGCTTCACGCTAAAGGGGGTCTTCCACGTCCACAACTGAAGAAGTGCCACATCAATGAAAAAACTATTGGAGGCGTAGTTGAAAAGTACTCTAAGATACATCCTCGATAAACCCATTCAAAGGGCGAGTCGGAGCACCACACGAGCAGACGCTGCAATAGCCGTCAACGAGCAACCCGCTCCTCTCCCAACAGGTAACACTCACACTACAGGTTATGCAGGTAATGACGCACTTGCATCCATTTTAAGGAAGATGGAAGAAATGGAAAATGAGAACAAAGCGCTCCGCGATCAGATGAGGGAGCACCAAGAAAGGGTTGATAAGATACCGAGCGCCCTAAAACTCCTACCAAAATGGGACGTTGACCGGTTCGTCGAACAGCCATACAGCAAGGAGGCAGCACCACATGCCATACCCGAGATCTTCAAAATACCACAATATTTGAAAATATATGACGAAACCACATACCCTGAAGATCATACCATTCACTACGTCACAACGGTGAAAGGCAACGACCTCTCCAAGGAACAGGTATCGTCAGTGTTGCTGAAGAAGTTCGGCGAAACCCTAACAGAGGGAGCCTTAACATGGTACTCAAAGTTACCACCACGGTTAATAACAATGTTCAAAGAAATGGCCAACAAGGTTTTCACCGCCCACGCTGGGGTGAAGAAGGCGGATGCCACGGTAAATGATATATTCGTCGTCAGGCAATCGCCCGACGAGGGACTTAGGGACTTCCTCGCCCGATTCAACAGAGTTAGAATGAGCTTGCCAAACGTGTTAGAAGGGATGGCAGTGGCAGCTTTCCAAAATGGACTGAATAGGAATGGGTCGAGGGCGACCAGAAAATTACTGAGCAGACACATGAACTATCCTCCCACCACTTAGGAAGAAATTCACAATGCCTATTGCGCCGAGGTGAGAGCGGACGAGGACGACCTCAACTGTCCAACTCAACAGCTAACATCAGTTCAAATTGAGTCGAGGAAAGATCGCTGCAACGATGGTCGAAGAGGCCATTCAGGTCCACGCCTCAATCGAGACAGACACTAACCATATAGAATGGCCATCCCACGATCTCCTCATTATACAGAAGGGTCATCCAGGCCGCATACAGGGACTTAACGAAATGAAAGAGGCATCCCCTCACTCTTATCTGCTCATAATTTTTGTGTTTTCCCTTCAGAAATAGTGTACACACTAGAGAAGCTCGGCCCAAAGGTAAAATGTCCACAAAGGATGAAGTCTGACTTAAGTACTAGAAAGTCAAACGCCGTTTGTGAATTCCGTCAGGAGCGAGGTCGCAAGACCGAAGAATGCATAGCCCTGCGACAAGAAGTGGTGAACATGCTCCACCAAGGAAACCTAAAGGAGCTGATGAGCGACCGAGGAAGAGCTAACTTCGGTTGCGGATGAGAACAACACCAAGGCCCTTCAAAGACACCCTCCCCCGCCCGCACCATCCATATGATCATTGGCGGAGGCAACGAAGAAAAAATCAACCACGTGAAGTTCACCACCACACATAAACTGAAGCGATCGATCACCCATGAACGGTATGATGACCTCAAAGACAGTATTATCTTCGATAAGTCAGATACCCACAGTTTGACCTTTCCTCAATTGGATACTCTTGTCATTACTTTACGTATTTCAGATACTGATGTAAACAGAATAACGGTAGACGACGGGAGTGGCGCATGTATTATCCACCCCCGAGTTCTCGCACAAATGAGACTCGAGGACAAGATAGTACCATGCTGCATAACATTGATTGGTTTTAACAATGCAGTTGAGCGAACCTCGGGAGAAATAATGCTACCCGTACTGGCCGGGGGTGTCACCCTAGAGACAACGTTCCAAGTCATGAACCAGGACACAACCTATAACGCCATCACAAGGCGACCTTGGAAACACGCCATGAGAGCCATCCCGTCCATCTTATATCAAGTAATCAAGCTCCCCACTCTGTGGGGGATATTCTGTCACGACCCAAAATCCATAAGGTCGTGGTGGCGCCGGACACCACTGTCAGGAAAGCCAATCCTTAAATGGTTAAGTTAAATTCTTATTTTAGCATTTGGAAATCATTGCTTTTCATTTTATTACCTAATAATCGAATAAAAATCTGCTAAGTAAATACAATAGCTTAACATTCCATTTTAATAAAATACACCCCAAACACATCCCAGAACCCGGTGTCACAAGTGCATGAGCAAATTTCTAAGAATTATACATCTACTACAATATTTGTCCGGAGTACAAACTGGACAAGGAATTTAAAATAAAGTACAATACATCCGAGGGAGACTCTGTCGGTTGCGGGTCATTTTCGGATGGTGCAGCTCGCCTAAGTCTCCAAGTCATCCACATCACTGTGTCAAGCAGGGCCACTATCTATGAATGTACCTATGCAATAAAAATACACAGCAAGTGTAGCATGAGTACGAAAACAACGTGTACTCAATAAGTATCCCGTCTAACCTCGAAGAGGTAGTGACGAGAGGTCGAATTTGACACTTTCTAGAGGTCAATTTAATATAATCAATGTATGATATCAAACATGGGTATTAACATCAAATAACAAATAATGACATGAAAGAACAATTGTTTCCATAAATTTATAAATTCTCACTTTTCCGTTATTTTAGTTAGCAGTTTACATTTTTAAGGCAATTTAACAGTCCAAGTCACAGATGGTATTTAGCATATATCATGTGCAGGAAATGCCGAGGGTCGAACGGCGCGGACCAACAATAATAAAATGTGCATTGCTGGAGGGACGAATGGCGCGAACCATAGATGCATCTATTTCCCCTCTCACGAATCGATCATGCGACGCAGTCATATAGAAATAATAGAGTTATCCTACTCGTGAATCATACATGCGACTCAGGTAGTCATAGATACACATATTCACACAAATCACGTCCAATTGACCCCAAATTTTGCACACAAATCCTTATGAACTTTGAAATTTCAAACTTCTATATTTGATGCCGAAACCTATCAAATCATGTCCGATTGACCCCAAATTTTTCTCACAAGTCACATTCAACATTACGGGCATGCTCCAACTTTTGAAATCGCTTTCCGACCCCGATATCAAAATTTCCACTTCCGGTCGGATTTCTCAGAAACCTTCAAATTTCTATCTTTAGCCAAATGACTTCAAAATAACCTACGGACATCTGAATTCACTTCCGATCGTGCTCTCAACTCCAGAATCACCATACGGAGCTATTCCCAGAATCTTAATCCCAAACGGATATCAATATCACTGAAATGCACTTCAACCCAGACTTATAAAATTTCTTCTAAAATGCTAACTTCCACAATATACGCCGAAACGCTCCCGGGTTATTCGAAACCCGATCCGAACATACGCCCAAGTCCGAAATCATCATACGAATCTGCTGGAACCTTCAAATCCTGATTCGGAGGTCGTTTACTCAAAATCCAATCTAAGTCAATTCTTCCAACTTAAGGTTTCCGAAATGATAATTTTCTTTCCAAATTGACTCTGAACTTCCCAAAATTCAATTCTGACCACGCCTACGAGTCATAATACCTGAAATGAAGTTGCTCATGGACTCAAACCGTTGAACGACACGATAGAGCTCAAAACGACCGGTCGGGTCGTTACATATTCAGCATCTGAGGTGAACAGCGCATGGCCCAAGAATGTTATCGCATCGCCCAAGACTATACATACACTCAAAAATTAAAGGGAATGGGCTCGGAAGCATAGAAATTACCAAAGTCGGGACCCAATGATGAGTGGTGATTTTACCACTCATTTTAGCCTTTTCTCATTAGATTTTGTATTGTTAAATGATAACTTGAGGTCGTTTTTAGTGTATAATTGCTCTATTTGCAGGAAAATGATGCCATGAAGTGGTTAAGGTCAAATTGGAGTGAAATTGAGCAAAAGAGAGTAAAGAAGAGAAAAGAGGGGAGCAATGGCTGAATGTGATCGCATATGCAACATGCGGATCGCATTTCGGGCCCAGAGATCGTATACCGCAACAGAAAGATGAGTCAAGTTTTATGAGTGAAATGCGGTCGAATATGCGATCGCATATCTCAAATGCGGTTCGCATTTGAGTCGCATCACCATCTGATGCCTGAATCTACATTGTAAATGCGACGCACGAATGCAATCGCATATCACTAATGTGGACCGCATATCTCAAATGCGATGAACCTTTGGAACCTAGGGTTTTGATGTGCGACGGAAAGAGTGAAGATGCGAATCGCATTCCTGTTATGCGACAGGAATGCGATCGCATCTCGGCCCGACAGGGGTGTTTTTGTCCACTTTTCACTCGAATTTTTGGCCCACTATAAAAAGCATACCTTGGCAACATATTAGAGATCGATTTTTGGACATTTTCTTCAATTTTGTAAATATATTTTGAGTAGAGAAAAACAAGTTTTGAAGCTAAGGCTTTGCACACACACTCGGGTCTTGAAGATTTCACCATTGTGGTTAAGGATTTCTTACCCATTTATGTTTATTTATTCATTTCCTTGTTTTGTATTGAATATATAAGTATGTAGTGTTTTTCTAACACTTGAATATGGTTTATGGGAATATTCATGTTTAAAGTGTGGATTAAATACCTTGTTGTGCTTATGTATTGAATGATTTTCATATATTTGTGAAGTGGGTGTTTGTTATTTTAATTATTCTTGTTCTTTAATGTTTCCAAAGGGATTAGCTAACCCTAGGACTCGCCCATTAACTCCGAATTAGTTTTGGAAAAGATTATTTGGGGTTGGGAAAGATTAATTAACAAGAACTTGAGGATTTAACCCTCATTTTATAGATTCTACCTAGGGATAGGATTGAACTACTTGTAGCCAAACTCGGAAGTGCTTAATCTCCTAATTGGGTTAGGGATAATTCAATTAGGAAGTCTTGTTAGTCTTTGGGAAAAGCTAATTAAGAAATGTTATCCGTGGCTAATTAACATTACCCGCTCATATTTGTAAAATCGTGAAATACATTGGATCGTTACTCGAGTGTAATACCCGAAGCATCGATACTTGTTGCCATCGATCATTTTAATTGCTTTCTAGGTTAGTTTATATTTTCGCATTTAGTTATAAAAATTATCAAAAACCCCAAAATCATATATGTTTGGAACTGCACGATAAGTGTAATCTCTCTAGCATTCCTAACGCCCTCATATTGTTCTCTGTGGGATTCGACCCCAACCTTGTTGNCTCTAGCATTCCTAAATGCCCTCATATTGTTCTTTGTGGGATTCGACCCCAACCTTGTTGGGTTACTATATTTGACAACGATCGCTTACATTCTTTTAAGGTGTAAATTGAGTGTATCACCCAAACCCGACGAACAGAAAGATGACATCAAGGACCCCGACGTCGTGGAGGCCACGAGGTCAACGGTAGAAGACCTCGACCCCGTCCAAATAGACAACAACGATCACAGCAAAAAGGCTTACATCGTCTACCAACTCTCAAAACCAGGTAAATTTCATAAATTTTTAACTGACAATGTTGATCTATTCGCTTTCTCCCATGCATATATGCCAGGTATCCCAAAAGACATTGCCACGCAAAAATTGAACGTAGATCCATTCTACCCACCAGTAAGACAAATAAGAATAAAATTCAACACCGCAATCAATGAGGCCATCCGCGATGAGGTGGAAAAACTACTCGTGGCTCTATCAGAGAATCCAAATACCCCCAATGGGTCGCCAATGTGGTCATGGTATAGAATAAAAATGGGAAGTGGCACATGTGTGTGGATTTCACAGACCTAAACAAAGCATGCCGTAAGGACTCTTTTCCACTACCGCACATTGATCAACTCATCGACGAAACAGCAGGGCACGAGTTATTAAGCTTCTTGGACGCCTACTCTGCATACAACCAAATCCTCATGGAGGAGGAGGACCAGGGAAAGACCACTTTAATAACTCATCAGGGTACGTATTGCTACAAAGGCATGCCATTTGGGCTGAAGAACGCAGGAGCGACTTATCAACGGTTGGTCACCAAGATGTTCAAGGACCAGCTCGGCAAAATAATTGAAGTATACATAGACGATATGTTGGTCAAATCCAAAAGGAAATAAGATCATATAGACCATCTGATAAGGCCTTCGATATACTAAGGTGTTACGGCATGAAGCTAGACCCCGAAAAGTGTGCTTTCGGCGTAACCTCGGGAAAGTTCCTCGGCTTTCTAGTGTCGTAAAGAGGCATCGAAGTCAACCCCGACCAGATCAAAGTTATCGAAGGGATACCTAAAGTGCTGACCATCAAGAAACATGTACAAAGTTAGACCGATCGTATAGCCTCCCTATCGAGATTCATTTCACGATCCTCTGATAGATGCCACAAATTTTTCAATGTTCTCAAGAAAGACAACGGGCTCCAGTGGAATTCGGAATGCATTGAGGCCTTGAGAGAACTAAAGGCATATTTTTCCTCGCCAAAGCAGAACCCGGTGAACGTCTCCTGATATACTTGGTTGTATCAGAGGTCGTAGCAAGTGTAGTGTTGGTCCGCGAAAACAAAATTACGCAGTCTCCAATCTATTATATTAGCAAGACCCTAGTCAATGCCGAAACGAGGTACCCCCACCTCGAAACGTTGGCTCTGGCATAGATCATAGCTTCACAAAAGCTTAGGTCCTATTGTCAATGTCACCACATATCAGTGGTCACGACCTCCCCCCTAAGAAGCATTCTGCATAATCCCGAAGTGTCTGGGAGACTGTCCAAATCGGCCATAGAATTAAGCGAGCACGATATCACATATCAGCCGCAAACGGAGATAAAGTCGCAAGTACTAGCCGATTTCGTCGCCGATTTAAGTGCCAAAATAATGCCTGAAGTCGAACAGGAAACTTCTCGTACCTCTCCCAACTTACTCGACATATGGGTCCTACACACAGATGAACGTCTAACGCGTCAGGTTCCGCACTAGGACTCATACTCGAGGTCCCAACAAGCGAAGTCATCCTCCAGTCCATACGGTGCCCTGATATGATTAACAACAAGGCCGAGTACGAGGCCGTAATTACAGGACTAAAGCTAGCTCTCAAGTATGGAGCATGACGAGTCGTCCTTTGATGCGACTCACAACTCATCGTCACCCAAGTCACAGGGACTTTCCAAATCAAGAAGCAGAGGCTACAAAAGTATCAGGCAAAAAATTATAAATTACTGTTAGAATTCGACGAACGCCAACTCGATCAAATACCTCGAGCTCAAAACATCGAGGCATACGGCCTCGCCAAATTATCAGCAGCAACCAAAAACATAAGTGCAAAGGAAAACGTGGTCACCATCCTACACCCGTCAATAGACCAACTTGAGGTACACTCTGTAAACTTAACTTGGGACTGTCACAACCGTATTATAACGTATTTGCAGGAGGGAATACTCCCATCAGACAAAAAAGAATCCAAAAAGCTTCAAATGCAGGCGGCCAGATATAGCATCATCAACAACGACCTATACAAAAGAATGTTTGGCGGTCCCTTGGTGAAATTACTAGTACCAAACCAAACAAGACGCGTCCTTGATGAAGTACACGAAGGCCACTATGATGCCCATATCAGAAACCGAGCCCTCGTTAGATGCCTCATATGATCAGGCTATTGTTGGCCCACCATGAAGAAAAAAGCCGCCGACTTCGTCAAACAATGCGAGCAATGCCAGAAATACGCTCATATGATGCATCAAGCGGGCGAGCACCTCTAATCAGTCACATCACCATGTTCATTCATCAAATGTGGAATGGACATCGTTGGACCACTTCCAGCAGAACGAGGTAATGTACGTTTCCTTTTGGTTTTAACTTACTACTTTTCCAAATGGGTAGAAGCAGGTGCGTTCGCCTAAATACACGAATAGGAAGTTATCAAATTCATATGGAGAAACATCATATTCCTCTTCGGCATCCCCAAGGAAATTAGATGTGATAACGGACCGCAGTTCACCAGGAAAAAGACCGTCGAATTCTTCAAAAAATGGCACATCAAGCGAATACTCTCCACGCCATATCACCCTGCAGGTAACGGCCAAGTCAAATCCTCCAACAAAATAATATTAAACATCATGAAGAATAAAATCAAAGACACCAAGGGACTGTGGCCAGAACTACTACCAGAAGTGCTATGGCATACGCCACCACGCCAAAAATGAGCACAGGAGAAACGCCATATTCATTAGTCTATGGGACTGACGCAATGATACCAGTCGATGTCGGGAACCAATCTTGAGATACTCCAATAAGAGCGGACCAATAAATGGCGAGAACAGAAAGCAAGACCTCGGCGAAGCAGAGGAGCGGAGAGATATGGCTTACATAAGAATGATAGCCCATAAACAGCAAGCAAAACGGTATTACAACAAAAAGGCCAAAGTCAGACCACTCAAAGTCGGGGACTATGTACTCAAGGACAAAACACAGGCGAGCAAAGACCCAAGAGAAGGCAAACTAGGAACTAATTGGGGCGGACCATACAAAATCACAACAGCAGCAAACAAAGGATCTTTCCAGCAAGAAACAATGGAGGGAAAGCTACTACCAAACAATTGGAACGCCTCCCACCTCAAGTACTTCAACTTCTAAAAATGAACGCCCTCCAAGTCGTACTCTTTTTCCATCACTCGGGTTTTATACCAATTGGGTTTTATCGGGGAGGTTTTTAATGAGGCAATGAAGGGGACGTCTCGAAGTTCAAGTATGTGATTCATCGCTCCGCCTATCGACTACTACTCCAAGCCGAACGATGAAGGGACTAGATAGACTAGAAAATGTATGTATGGAACAAACATAAACATGTAATATTCTCTAATGAATGAATAAACAAAGCAACATGAAGCATTTTTTCACAACTCCACCAAATCATTCTACATTCTACACTTTACATTCAACCTCACTCGAATTACTTTACATTTGACCTCGCTCGAATTACTTTACATTCAACCTCGCTCGAATTACTTTACATTCGACGTCGCTCGAATAAATCAAATCTCGACCTCATTCGAGCTAACTCACATCCGACCTCAAGTCGGTCTGTGCCTGACCTCGCCAAAATCAACATCACACACAAACAAAAAAGAGAACGGGAATCTGAAAACACATAGCAAAAAGGTATTTGTTCCATTTCAATTGTTGGATTACCGTACTTTTTACAAAGGGCTCGAGGACGCCCTCACAAAATAGCAAAACAAACAAAAATTAAGTACAAAGGCCTCACTCCGCATCATCCCTATCAGCATACTCTTCATCGTACCAAGGATAAGAGGCAAGCGCATCTACGGCGTCGTCATCATCGTCCCCTCCGGGCGTACCAGGCTCAAAACCACAAGCTTCACGAGCTGCCCGTGCCTTGATGCGAACACCTGCAAGCTACTTCCTCGGAAACCTTCCCGGCAGCCCTCAAAGACTTGTACACATCAAGTTGGGCCTCAGCATGAACCAACATCTCGTATAACTCCCGTGATACACTTGGATCGGCATAAGCTTGAGAAGTAGACGGTTGGGCTATTTGTTCCTTCTCGGCCTTCAAGAGGAAGACTTGCTTATTCAGCCTTGATAACTCCCCCTCCAAATTCCCAACCTGCTCCTCCAACCTCGCCACCTTGAATGCTGACGTCTCTGCCTCACTGGCCCGCTCGGACACGCAGGGCACTCACAAAAGCTAATGTCTCTGCCACAGTGGCCATCCTGGTCCTATCATCTAGATTCAGCTCTACGACCCTAGTGCTCAATTTCGCCCTCAAGCCGGCGGCCCTAGCCTCGCTTTGTTCGAGCTCGACCTTCAAGAACGCCACTTGTGCCTGGAGATCTGCATTCTCGGCCATTACTCCTTTACTCAATTCAAGTTCATCTTCCTTAGACCTCAGCATCTCCCCCAACACGCTGCATCGGCTAATGGCTCTCATGATCTCCTCGTCTTTCTTCTTCAATTCTCTGTCCTTCCTCTCGATCTCATCGCGCAATAATTAGAATTGGCCATCCTCGCAAACACTCTTGACCATCTTCCGATACTTGGTACGGTACTCTCTATACTTAGACTCCATCCTCCTATATAGAGTAACCATTTCCTCCTCTCGTCGGTCGCGCTCGATCTTTAAGATCAAAGTCTGACGTGCAAAAGTAGGCAAGTCAGCCAAAATAAAGAGACACTTATGAAACATATAATAGCTCAGGAGAAAAGAATTAATAACTCGCCCAAAAATACATGCCCGATATGCCTAAGGGCAATTTTGTATCATTCGGCGTATGCAACATCCTATTTTCAGCCTCTGCACATAATGGAGCAAAGGACGGTGTCGCCCGCTCTGAGTCGACCAGAAGTTGTAATTCACGGGAATTACTATGTGCCGATTAGGACCTTTCGTCCTTATCGCTACACGAGTAGCCCTCTCCATGAAAGTCCGTACCTCCTCAGGTTCGATGTCTGAGCTACAATCGACGTCCCCTGCAGGTACATCACTACCTTTCACGGCCGCCAATGAGGAGCCACCTTCAACAGCCCGCATAAGCTCTTTGATGTTTTAGACTTCAATACTACACAATAATATAAGTTAATTGTGCAGTAACCAATTTTCGAGTGTTGTCTAATAAGGAGAACTTGGTTCTTCTTAGTCTATTACTAACTACAGTTTGCGGAATAATTAAGAAGTAATAGCAAAAACACAGGGATTTTTACGTGGAAAACACCTGGCTCAAAAAGGTGAAAAAACCACGACCTACTCCTCAGTAGGATTTTCTCAAACTCTTCACTAAACATTGATCCAAAATGGACTTACAAAATAAACTCTTTTGTAATCCTAAGACTAACTCTAATCCTCTTTATATCAACTAGCCTCTAGCTAATTTCTACAGAATTCAAGCTAACTCTAACTTGATCAATTTGTACCTATTACAATTTGCTTCTAATAAATTTGATAAGATACAATATTTAAACTCCTACTACAATCAACTAGACTCGATATACAGACAATGAAACTGTTCCTTCTAGTTGAACTGTAGCCTTTGTATCGCACAACAATTCTGCTTGCAAAACCTCTGGAACTTTTGCTTCAGAACTTGATTCACTTTTGTACTTGTGCGTCACCTCTTTCAGCAGTAATACTTTGATTATTTATAGAGGTCGTTGGTTGAGTCCATGATACAATTCTGATCCAACTCTTCCTTGGTAGACAAGTTTGATTGTAACTCAACGTCCTTCCTTTATTCTTGTCCTAGCTGAAATCAACTTTTGTCTTCTCTATCAATTTGAAACCTTTTCGTATTAGGAGACATTCTCTTAGTTCTTTGATATTTAGCAAACTCTAATATCTCCTAGATTTGTACGATTTGCAATCCAACTGCTTCATACAGAAGTGTGTGTTATGATGGACATGGTTCAACTGGACACCTGTTGTCAATCTTCAAAACCCATTCAGTGACATGGGCCAACAAATTCTCCCTTTTTGATGATTACAAACTATGTGCATTTATCCTGTATACACATCCAACACTTTGTATTTTTGTGAGCATTAATCATCAAGAACCAGGTACATTAGGTTATAAATATCACTTCAAAAACTAGACACATCTTCCCTCTTTTGGCATCATCGAAAAGTTGCAAAGTGATACTTACCAGTAATTAAATCTTACTCATTGCCAATTTAGGCAACTGCAGGTGCAAACATGATTAATCAACACAAGAAACCAAAAATGTAAGCTAAATCATAAATAGAGACATTTACAAAACACCAAGCTTTCATTTAATTAACATGGTTGATCAACACCAAAACAGATTAAAACAAAGACAATCAAAACATGAGTAAGACAGAAAAAAACTGAAACAAACAACTAAACACAGTCCCGAACTGGGCACTTGATAGGATAGGAGGGGGTAGTTCTGGAAATTCCTAAGTTTGGGGTGGTGCAGAAGAGGCAGGATTCTTGGTTTGGAGAAGAGACAACATTTGGTGTAAGACACCCTCATTTTTCTCCTTCTCCTTGGCTAATTCAGCTTTGAGAGCATCACGCTCACCTTCTACCTCAACTAAGCGAGTCTTCAAGCGAAGGATCTCCATATCCTTTTGCTCACTTTCTTGCACCAGAGTACAGACCTTGATGTTAACCGGTAGCTTCCGAGATGAACCAGGTTCATCTTCCGGGGCACTGACAGTGTAATCACAAGACAGCAAAGTGTCCTTCCCAAAGAAATCCTTAGCAGTATCCATTTCAGCCTTCTTTGTAGGAACTCCAAAATGACCCAGAACTGCAGTAAGTATAAATCCATAAGGAATCGCATGGGCCTTGGTGCAATTTACCACCCTGTCCAAAAGCTGGATGATCAAAGATGTCCAATTGATCTGCTTGCCTCTATATAAACATTACATGAGCGTTAGATCTATATAGTTGGCAATGTGCCTGCGCTCTTGTCTTGGCAACAGAAATTTAATCACAAACTCAAAGAACAGCTTGTGTTCAGGCTTCATCTCGCTTTTGTACACTGCCCTGGGCTCGGGCTCTTCTTCATTGTCACAAAAGAATCTGGTGATGGTAAGTGTTGAGTCCATTCCATCCAAGCAAGGTCATCTCTCCCTTGTATAATCATCATATCCCTCAGATGCAATGTCTAGAATGAATCCCAGTTCTTGTGCATCAAAAGAGACTTCAACTACCCTGACCAATGATGTAACCCTTCCTCCAATCACAGTTACAGTCCCCATGAATTCCACTACTTTATTTCTAACTAGCCTGCCCTCCAAGCAAAGGACCATGTCCTTCCAGCCTTGAGCCGCCAGAAAATCCACTAAGTACCTCATACCTGGCTCCTCCAGGTCTTTCAGCAATTTTCGTTTCAAAATATGTCGCTTGCCAAAAATGGCAACTCTGTCCATCGATACTTCTCCAACCTCCTTCTCATCATCTCCACTCCAATCAGGATCATTATCTTTCTCAACAATCTGAACTTTCTTCTTCGACTTTACCTTAGACCGTGTCCTTGTAGATGTACCCATGGTGGTAGCAGACATAGGTGTTGACTTCTTTGAGGAATTATTAGTCAATTTTTCCTTGGGTGTCTTGACCACCACTGGAGTAACTTCTTCATTCTGTTGGACCAGGTCCAACATCTCATCAACAGCAATAGCCTCAACAGGCTCCCCTACTTTCGTTTTCCCTTTCTTAGCTCTCTTTCTTTTGCTCTCTTTAAGAGATTTTTCTAGTTTTTCCTCTTCTTCACGAACAATATTTCTCGTAGCTTGTACCCTTGGAACAGGTACACCAACAGACTCATCAGTTTTCCTCTTCTTTGAGGCCTTAGACTTAATGGACTTGGGAGTCCTTCTCTTTTTGGGGTTGTATAAGTCCCCCAGTTTCTTAAGTCTCTCAGCCAAGGTTTCTTCCCCAGAATAAACACGATCATATATCTCCTTCATAAGTTGTTCTAATCCAGCAGCAGCATCCTCTACTTCATTAGTTCCCCCTAAAACTACGACATCATCTTCAAGATTATCAGGAATGGGGACACAAATACTGAGTATGGAACCATCCTTCCCAGAACCCCTCACACCTGCATCTCCCTCATTTTCACTAATTCTCCCAGTTTTCTTGGCTTTCTTGGCACTTCCACATCCACCACAGACCCAACCAACACAAATCTATTTTCAGAATTTAACACAAAGGTAACATCAATATTACCTTTCTCAGCACTTGACGAACCAGGTGCATCATCCTCTTGTGCTGATTTAAATGATTCACTAGATGAATCAGGTTTAGGTTCTTATTCAGCCTGTAATAAATCTTCCAAGAACTTTTCTCGTGACCCTGAAGCCACAAATTTTCGTGCAAGAACCTTGACACGATGGGGTTTTGGGGATGGAATAGGGTTTGGTGTAGTTCTAAGAGCCTCATGGTATTCAGGGGTTTCAGGTGTCTCATAGGATTCAGAACTATATACCGGTGGGGAATCAGACTCAGATACTCCTTCATCGTAGTCACGATTTTGAGAATCATATGAAGCAGACGACATTTTTAATTTTTGAGAGAAAAAGAAGAAAGGGCAAAAGATAGTGAAGATTTGAGTGTTGAATGACTTGAATAGGGTTCGTCTATAGCTTTATTCACTATGGGTAATGATGACCTATTTATAACTTGTGTATGGGGTAATTGTAACGGACGAGTATTAACACAAGTAGGATACTAATCGATTAAGGACTGTCAGTGATTTGACATTGATTAGACTGTTACTTTCCCCCTAAAACTAGGCTAATTTAATGAGACGGAACTTCTTAAAACTGGTTCATTTTGGGTAAGTACAAGAATTTGAACTGAACCATAAAAGGATAGAATCCTACTCATGTATGACTGTAGTTGAATTAATACATGTATGGAGATGAAAACGTACCTTGTCAGTTATGTGAACCAGCATGGATGAACCAGGTTCATCCTGGAAAAAACTTTATTTTGCCTCAATTCACAAATAGAGAAACATCACTAGAAACTAGGGAATCATATTAATACATGGAAGAAGAGTATGACAACAAAGACATAGTGCTGAGCAATGATTAATCTGTTTAAGTACCCTAATTAAAATTTCTAGCCATAAAACTTTCTCTTTTTTTTTTCAATAGGTGATTTTAATCATCCCTAATTCAAGCTTGTTTCCCTCATAATGCTCCCTACTTAATGCTTTGGTAAATATATCAGCAATTTGATGATCAGTGGCACAAAATTTAATTGAGATCATCCCCTTCTCATAATTATCCCTTAGGAAATGGTGCCTAACATCTATGTGATTAGTTCTCTTGTGATGAACCGGGTTCTTAGTCATACTAATAGCACTAGTGTTATCACAGTAAATAGGAATGCGTCCCACATCTATGCCAAAGTCCAGGAGTTGTTGCTTAATCCACAGCAACTGAGCACAGCAAGAGGCTGCAGCCACATATTCAGCCTCAGTAGTAGACAAGGCTACTGAATTTTGTTTCTTGGTAGCCCAAGATACAAGGAAGGATCCCAAAAAGTGAGCCATACCTGAAGTACTTTTTCTGTCAACCAGGAAACCTGCATAATCAGCATCAGCATATCCTACAAGGTCAAAATTACTACCTTTAGGATACCAACGGCACAAATCAGTAGTGCCCTTCAAATATCTCAAGATTCTTTTCACTGTAGTGAGATGGGACTCCTTTGGATTGGCTTGAAACCTATCACATAGTCCCACATTGAACACGATATCAGGTCTACTTGAAGTAAGATATAGTAGAGATCCAATCATCCCTCTGTACGTCTTCTGATCAACGGATGAACCAGGCTCATCCACATCTAATTTTGTAGCTGTGGCTATTGGGGTATCTATCTCCTTTGAATCTTCCATTTTGAACTTCTTGAGGAGTTCTCTCACATACTTTTGCTGATGAACCACTGTTCCGTGCGGAGTTTGTTTGATTTGCAGACCTAAGAAAAAGGTTAGCCCACCCATCATACTCATTTCAAACTCACTCCCCATTAGTATAGCAAATTCCTTGATGAGCTTCTCAGTTGTTGCCCCAAATATGATATCATCAATATAAATTTGTACAATCAGAAGATCTTTTCCCTTTTCCTTTAAGAACAAAGTACTGTCTATTTTTCCTCGTTCGTACCCATGTTCCAGCAGGAATTTTGACAATCTCTCATACCAGGCTCTAGGTGCTTTCTTGAGACCATAGAGAGCTTTGTCAAGTTTATATACATGATCAGGTGATTCTTTGCTTTCAAAGCCATGGGGGTGTTTTACAAATACTTCTTCCTTCGAATAGCCATTGGGAAAAGCACTATTTACATCCATCTGATGCAAAGTGAATTCCATGTGTGCAGCAAATGCTATAAGAAGTCTGATTGC